>CAMOHE010031087.1:0-26001 GCA_946598075.1 Artocarpus hirsutus
TGAATCGATTTGTCAAGACAGAATTATTAATCCAAATCAATTCACTTTATGTCCCGATCCAACACATCGTCACCTATGACAACGTACCAATGTTTCTATTCACGGAGTCCACCTCCGATGGTCAAGACAAACCATCTCCCAATAGGGATATAGACAACATAACAATCTTTACATGAATAAAACGCCCAACTTTATTCCCTCGATTGCGGATCTTATGATTTAGACCGTCACCTTAAGAATCGTGTCTTCTGCATAATCTGTCCATCATATGCCCAATTCTTAAAGGTTTAGATCGACAGTCTCAGACTATTGTTTGCTTATCATACATTCAACAAATATGAACGTAAAGAGGATAAGATTTGGTATATGAATAATAAATGAATTCTTTATTGATAAAAATGTCTTCAAAAACTCATTACATTTTTACTCCTTAGGGCATACATGTCTAACAAAATCACTATTCTTTTTCAAAACTAACCCCAAATTTGTAAAATTGTCCTATTTTCACCAAATG
Source organism: Artocarpus hirsutus (assembly GCA_946598075.1). Taxonomy (NCBI): domain Eukaryota; kingdom Viridiplantae; phylum Streptophyta; class Magnoliopsida; order Rosales; family Moraceae; genus Artocarpus; species Artocarpus hirsutus. The sequence goes on from CAMOHE010031087.1 coordinate 515, forward strand.
ACCCCCTTTTACATTTAAACTCCAATTTCAACAACATAACCGTATCTTAAACCATGTACACAAACAATCAAACCACAAACTTGCTTAAATACTCATATGCACCTTTGAAATAATCAAGATCTAAACAAAACCAAATAAACTTTAAATTTAAAAAGTTAAAGTTTATTTGGTTTTGTTTAGATCTTGACCCAAAAGAGGATCAATGATCTTAGCCTTTTACGGGCTTCTTTGAATCCCTTTTTTTTTCCCTCATCCTAGGCATATTCATATAAGAAAATATTTAGTCACAATACCCATCCAAACCAAGAAGAAATTTGAGAGAAAGTATGGATTTTTACCTTGAAAATATGAAAAACCTTGATTTTTGAAGCTTGAAACTTGGTTGAAGAAGGTTTTAGTAAGGATTTTGATTTGAGAAAATTTTTGAGAGGGAGGCTAGGGGGCTGCCGAAACTTGTAAGAAGAATGAATGAAATTTTTTTGATGTTTTAAGCATTAATCAAAGACTTATCTCTACTTTTTTTAAAAAATATATATATAGGTGAGTCATCACCTTCATAATTAAGGGTAATAGGTGGTTTTAGTAGATTGGGCCACCATTCATGGTGTGGTGGCCCAATAAAAACTCATGGGGTGTCCACATGGTGGGCCCCTAAAATTTTACACATTGTAATCTTTCACCACGTAGTATTTTTCTTATACCGTTGGGGTGAAACTGTTGGAAAACATATTCTTATACTGTATAGAATATCCTATATATTCTTTGGTTCACTTTTGGAGTCAAAACACAATATTTTCAATATCTGTGTTTTTACTTTAGCAGTGTACTTACACTGCGTTGAACCCCTTTTATGTTGTTTTAGGGTTTTAGCATACTTTTCTACTTTGTTTAAATCTTAATCAGCCATTAATTTATACCACAATATTATAATTAATTGTGATATAAAATTTGTTTTATAGATATTATTTACAAATTTTTGAGCTTTTAAGCTCACAAAATCTGTGTTTTATAATATCCAACATCGTATCAAGTTTATCATAAAATTTCTACTAATATTGTTTATTATTCATTATCGTAATTATTACAAAAAATACAATTTATAAGAGTAAATTTATTAATTAAATCTAATTAAATATTAGATTTTATTAATGCATTTCCTTTGGCCATTACAACCTACCCTCCTTAAAAATTTTCGTCCTCGAAAATTAGAACAATTCTGGGTAGGCTCTCCTCATTTCATCTTCTCGTTCCTAGGTTGCTTCTTCCACTTGTGGGTTATGCCATAAAACTTTGACGAGTGGTATCTTTTTGTTCTATAACTCCTTCTCTTCTCAAGCTAAGATTTGAACTGGTTTCTCCTCATAAGACAGATTATCTTGCATCTCAATAAGCTCATGCTGAAGTATATATGAGGGATCAGGTACATATTTTCTTAGCATGGATACATGGAATACATTATGTACCGATGCCATTTTAGGCAGTAAGGCTAACTTGTAAGCCACATTGCCTACTCTTTCTAGGAATTCAAATGGTCCAATGTACCTTGGACTAAGTTTTCCTTTCTTCTCGAATCTTACTACCCCTTTCATTGGCATTACCTTCAAAAAGACCAGGTCTCCTACTTGAAACTCTAAAGGTCTTCGTCGTCAGTCCGCATAACTCTTTTGCTGACTAAAAGTAATTTCCATTCGTTGACGGATCAACTTTATATCTTCCATTGTTCTTTGAACAAAATCAGTGGTCAATAATGCCTTTTCTCTGGTTTCATACCAATGCAAAGGTGACCTACATCTTCTTCCATATAGAGCTTCATATGGAGCCATACCTATGGAGGTTTGATAGCTGTCGTTGTACGTAAATTCAATCAGAGGAAGCTTTTTATCCCATCCTCCTTTGAAATCTAGCACATAGGCTCTTAACATATCTTCCAAAGTCTGGATGGTCCTTTCCAACTGACCATCCGTTTGAAGGTGGAAAGCTATACTAAAAGTCAGCTTTGTTCCCATCGTTTGATGAACGCTCCTCCAAAACTTAGAAGTGAATCGACCATCACGATCAGAGATGATGGATTTCGGTAATCCATGGTATCTAACTATTTGATCAACATATAATTCAGCTAACCATTCAATAGAACTGCTAAGTTTAATGGGTAGAAAGTGCACAGATTTGGACAATGTATCCACAATTACCCATATGGCATCGTGTCCTCTTGTAGTTTTGGGTAGTCCGGTCACCAGGTCCATAATTATTTGGCCCCATTTCCATTCTAGAATCTCGATCTTTTGCAGGTCACTACCCAGTCGTTGGTGTTTAGCTTTCACCCTTTGACAAGTGAGACATTTACTGACAAATCGTGCGACATCATTCTTCATTCCATGCCACCAATAATGTTCCCTCAAGTCCATATACATCTTGGTAGCTCCTGGATGAGCAGCATACGGTGTCTCATGAGCTTCTTCTAGTATTTGCTTCTTTAGTTCTTCATCATTGGGAATGCACAATCTATTCTTATATCGAAGAATACCATCTTCCAAGATACTAAACTTTGTTTCCTTGTTTTCAAGAACTTCATTTTTATATTTGAGTAACGAAGAATCCGCTTCTTGTCGTTCCTTCAAGTCCTCCAAGAGGGTTGGTCGGAATGATAAATCGGCTAATCTTCCTATGACCACCTCTATTCCTGCTTCCATTAACTCTTTTTGAAGAGATCCTGGTATCAATCGCATCATTGCAAGCGAAGATGTTGCTCTACGATTGAGGGCATCAGCCACTCGGTTAGCCTTTCTCGGGTGATATAAAATTTCATAGTCGTAGTCTTTTACTAACTCAAGCCACCTTTGCTGCCTCATGTTGAGCTCCTTCTACATGCAGATGTACTTTAGACTCTGATAGTCTATATAAATCTCGCATTTAGCTATATACAAGTAGTGACGCCAAATCTTCAACGCAAATACGACCGCTGTTAACTCTAGGTCATGCGTCGAATAATTCCTTTCATGATCTTTTAATTGTCGGGATGCATATGCAATCACTTTTCCATTTGCATAAGCACGGCTCCCAATCCCGTTTTTGAGGCATTAGTATAGACCACGAAGTTTCCTAGGTTCGTAGGAGGTATGGTTAGTATCGGGGCACTTGTGAGTTGTCTTTTCAGTTTCTGGAAACTCTCTTCGCACCTCTTGGTCTATTCGTATTTAGCTGCTTTTCGTGTAAGGGCCATGAATGGTGTTGCAAGTCTAGAGAATCCTTCCACAAAATGTCGATAATAGCCCACTAGACTGAGAAAACTCCTGATTTCGGTAACAATTTTTGGCGTAGGCCATTTATTTGCTGCTTCTACCTTTGAAGGGTCAACAGAAACTCCATCTCAAGAGACCAGATGTCCTAAGAAATGAACTTTTTCTAGCCAAAATTCACATTTTGAGAACTTGGCGTATAATTGATGCTTCCTTAGCAACTAAAGTGCAAGCCTTAAATGTTCCCCATGCTCTTCTAGTGTTTGCATTCCCCTACATGTCTTTTTCCACATTGACTGCAGAGAGGTTTGCTATTTCCTCCATCATTTATCCTTTTCTGAGGTTGTCCCTTCTAATTTCCTTGGTTGTTTACATTCAACTTTCTCTTATTATTGTTATTGTGGTTGTGCCTAGTTTGATTGCTCTGAGTCTGACACTGGCTTGAATTGCTCCCCTGTCCTTTTACTTGTAAGGCTTGGTTCTGCTTAGCTAAGACCTTTTCCTCCCTTCAAGCCTTAAAGATTTTTGCCCTTTCTTCCTTATCATGAGAGATCCTCAATTCAGCTTTTGTCGCCCGTTCAATACAGTCTTCTACGTCCCTAGAGGCTTGTCCTCCGCTGTTAACTATAAGGGCAATATCGGTTTGAAACATTCTCATCAATCTTCTTATTCTCTCTCGATTAGTAGGCATGAGTTCGGGACAAAGACGGGCCAACTGATTGAATCTTCTCACAGCATCAACCACGGACAGATTCCCTTGTCAGAAATTGTTGAATTCCTCTTGTTGTGCATCCATAGTTTCCACGTTAAGATAAGCCTGTCCAACTCCTCTACGAACTCAGACCAAGTCATTACATTCATGTTTCTTCTACTCTCAACAGACTCCCACCATCTCCTCACATCCTTAGTGAGAGAGAATGAGGCACATAGAACTCTTTCACGATCGCTAAGTCCCATAATCTTCAAAACCCTTTCGATACCAGTAAGCTAGTCATCTGCGACCAATAGGTCTATAGAACCGTCAAAATCTGGAACTTTCATCCATCAAAATCTCTCATAAAATTCAATAACGGGCACTGCAGGAGCTACTAGAACTATCGGCTCTGCCTACAGGGCCGGCGGTGGAGGTGGCAGAGAAGCCGCTCGTGCTAAGGGTGTAGGGTTTTGTTGAGCTAGCTGTTCTCTCAACCCTTGCATCTCCTGCTCCTAAGCTTGAAGTCTTTGTTGTAGCTCAGCGATCAGGGTCATTAAATCTAAGTTTACTGGTCCTCCAAGTACTTTAGCCATCGAATACACTTTAAAATCCTACCATAAAATGATAAAATTACATCAACACTTATATTACTAACTTAATAAAAATTATCAAAATTTTCTCAAGTCACATGCATCCATATAAATGCAAGCAATAACATAAACTTATCATTTCATTAATGTCTTCTTTTCTTTTACATCTTCATAGTCAAAACTTTACAAAGATGGCTAACATACATACTTAGTAAACTTTCTTACACAAACTTTTTATCATTTCCTGGAGCAGTCATCTCTTCCGGCCAACATGAACATTACTACCAAGAAGGACACCACTTTACCAGTAGTACACTTATGTAGAACATCAGTAAGTCAAAATTACACTAACCACATAGTTCTATATACTAACGGTATCAAAAGTTATCAAGTGCCCATCCTAGTCCGAGTCAACCTCTGACATATCACTATTTCTAGGTCTTTTTTTGGGTCTTCCTCCTCCTCCTAATCGGAGTCTGTGGATTTATCATCACCGGCAATAATAGGCTCAGGGGGTGTAGGAACGTCTTTAGGTTCTTCCTCCTCTTCCTTCTCGTCATCCTCATCCATTTCCATTAGAGGGTCCTCAAGGGGTGCCACCATGTTTTGTTCTGCATGCAGCACTTCCAGAATGAAATTATCTAGGCTGGCAAAGTCTCTGGGGTATTGAATCTGTTGCTGTATCACCACGGGTAGGTCTTGCCAAATCAAAACATAAATTCGCCATAAAGGTATTTCTAGCGGAATCAATGGTACCATAGTACGGCGGAACCATAAGATATAATGATCTACTGACTCTCCTATGTACCTTCCCCATAAGGGTTCTACGCGTAAATAAACCTGCGACGCCAATCTGCCCAAAGCATTGGAATCACTTGGACTTGCATATTATCAACAGGTGGCAACGATGCAAATGCTTCTGATATCTATGCTTTAAATCCTTCCCAGTTATGTTGTCGCTCTTCTGGTCCGAGCTTAATCCACCATTCCAACACTGCTCTTGCCAGTCACCTTAAGGCTAGGGGAACTTGTAAATGCTATGGGGTATGGCAAGTCTCAAAAATTACTTCTATCTCGTGAAACCATTCCGTCAAGATCATCGGTCTTCAACTGCCATAATAGCGCAGAAGTATCATCTCTTGGAAGGCAATACTTGCTCTCCGGTCCGCCTCAATGTCATGGTTATTATGCGGCTCCGTCATCTACTACATTTATCTTAATTAATATAATAATTCCACATAGAGTAAAATCTTAACATTCTTATACCTAAAACAAAACTGTATTACTTGAGCTGTCGCAGAGGAGCATGTGGCAATGTGCAGTGGGATGGCAGGATATCCGCTCTGATACCAACTGTCACAACCCGCCTTTTTAGGCTGTGCTTTAACACTTTCTTACTTACGTATCTATGAAAAACTTGTAAATTTTTTTTATTTTAAATAAATATATTTATTACACATACAAACTGAAATTTCTTTTATAATTATTTGTATAATTACACAAGCAACTTTCTTTTTAAAACAACATCTACTTAGAATATTCAAAATGGGTTTTATCTCACATAACTGTACTATATCATTTATACATCAAGATTCAAAATGACTTAAAATACATAGCAACGGAAACACTTCTATGGCAGTATCCACACCCTGGTCTGCACACTGCTCATATTCCCTAGCCAACTTATCAGTATGTTCATTCTAACCTTCTAGAGGAAATTCTTACAGCATGAAATAACTGGGTGAGCTTATGCTCAATAAGTCCAAACCTAGCCCATTTAACTCTTATACTAATATGCATGATCCATTTATGCTTTCTTATGAACATTCCTTATTCTTGTTATATTTTTTCTTTCATTAGGGCCCAAGTGCTCGTACCATATGTGTGCATGGGTCTTCGTAACCCCGAGACCATAACATAGCTTTAACTTTACACTCCCCTTTACTTCGGGAGCCGATACGACACTTTCTTTAGTTCTGGTGTTCTTTTACTAGTCTAGTTATTTTGGTTTTTATACCATGCATGAGAATATATGTACATACTATGTCTGAAACAATTACACTTCTCAACTGTACAGCACATGTAAGCACATTCACATAAATATGCTATACCCTTAAACCTACTCTTTCATACTGTAGATGGGTTTGAAACTTACTTGTTTTTGCTACTACAGGGATAGTCTCCGTGTTCTTTGTTACACGTCTAGTGACCTGTTTGGCTAATTATTTCATTATTAGCCAAATCATCACTATTTAATTATACACATATAAGGTATACTTTTCGATTACCTAAAGTTCAATCGTTCTCTCATTTCATTTCGATCTTATAACTTTTATATAAAAGAAAAATCCTTAATAAGGTCGTTTATCTCTAACTTATACGTTTTAGAGTCCGTATCGCTTATTTTATGAGAAATGACGTTTTTGCCCTTGATGAGCTGCCTTGAATTCCTAGGCCCGACTTGGCTAATTTAACGTGAAACGTCGCTTATTAGCGTGAAAACAAGTGTTCAGGGCATCGGGCTACTAGTTTACGATAAAAACCCAAGTTACATGAAACTTTACAATTTTGCCCCTCATTTGAAAATTTTTGACGATTTTTCCCCTAGACCAAAAATTATCTTTTTAAACCATTAGTCCCTATTTTTCAAGAGCATCAAATTTACTCAAAGTAGCATACCCTAATTCTTTTTGTAAAATGACGATTTTGCCCCTAAAAAAAATTTTCCAACTTTAACAATTTTTTGTAAAATTTATATCTCACAACCGAAGGAGATTTTTGATGAACCACCCACAATTTTTAACATTTTCGTTGAGATCTACAACTTTCATGTTTTAACTTTTTCAAAATTCTCACTAGAAAAGGAACTTTTTGCCTTTTTTTTGAATTCTGCCGAGAGCAAAAATTCTTTTGCAATATGGTCCCTAGGGTAGTTTTGGAAAAAAATTCTACTTCAAACAGCATCCTAGCCATCGCTTATGCAGTTTCATAACCTTCTCAAGCAATTTTCATGCCAAATCACTATTTTTTTAAAAAACTAACCTCAAATTTGCAAAATTATCCTATTTTCACCAAATGACCCCCTTTTACATTTGAACTCCAATTTCAACAACACAACCATATCTTAAACCATGTACACAAATAATCAAACCACAAACTTGCTTAAATACTCATATGTTCCTTTGAAATAATCAAAATCCACACAAAACCAAATAAACTTTGAATTTAAAAAGTTAAACTTACCCAAAAGAGGATTGATGATCTTAGCCTTGTAGGGGCTTCTTTGAATCCCTTTTTTTTCCTCTTCCTAGGCATATTCACATAAAAAATATTTAGTCACAATACCCTTCCAAACCAAGAAGAAAATTTGAGAGAAAGTATGGATTTTTACCTTGAAAAAATGAAAAACTTTGATTTTTGAAGCTTGAAACTTGGTTGAAAGAGGTTTTGGTGAGAATTTTGATTTGAGAAAATTTTTGAGAGGGAGGCTACGGGGCTGCGAAAACTTGTAAGAAGAATGAATGAAATTTTTTTGATGTTTTAAGCATTAATCAAAGACTTATCTCTACTTTTTTAAAAAAATATATGTAGGTGAGTCATCACCTTCATAATTAAGGGCAATAGGTGGTTTTAGTGGATTGGGCCACCTTTCATGGTGTGGTGGCCCAATAAAAACTCATGGGGTGTCCACATGATGGGCCCCCAAAATTTCGCACAGTGTAATTTTTCACCACGCAGTATTTTTCTTATACTGCTAGGGTGAAACTTTTGGAAAACATATTTTTATACTGTATAGAATATCCTATATATTCTTTGGTTTACTTTTGGAGTCAAAACACAGTATTTTTTGTATCTATGTTTTTAGTTTAGCAATGTACTTACACTGCGTTGAACCCCTTTTATGTTGTTTTAGGGTTTTCGTATATTATTCTACTTTATTTAGATCTTAATCAACCATTAATTTATACTATAATATTATAATTAATTGTGATATAAAATTCGTTTCATGGATATTATTTACAAATTTTTGAGCTTTTAAGCTCACAAAATTTGTGTTTGATAATATCCAACATCGTATCAAGTTTATCGTAAAATTTCTTACTAATATTGTTTATTATTCATTATTGTAATTATTATAAAAAATACGATTTATAAAGGTAAATTTATTAATTAAATCTAATTAAATATTAGATTTTATTAATGCATTTCCTTTGGCCATTACACATATATTTCATTCAAATTGTTCCAAAAGAAAAATGGATTTTTTACCATCAAATAATCAATTTTTAATCCTTCATTGAGATAAAGACAATGAAATATCATTAACTTTGCATGCTCTTATGATAATACGTCATTTCTTTTTTTTAATTGTATTTCCAAGATCTATAGCATCAAGGTGTAGGGATCTTAGCATCAAAGTCTATCCCAAATAATTATTTCAAGTAAAATATAGAACAATGAAACTCAACCTTTGTGAGATTCAACATTACGAAGATCTATTTTATGAAAAAAAAATTAAATATGTTTAATGACATCAAAAACATCAGATGCTTCAGATATAACAAATATTAATATATATGCATTAGCATTGAATACGTATATACAAGATGTTTAAATGTACAAGAAATTATTCCGTATCCTTCCAATAATACCATACTACGTCAATTAAAATGCTATGTCAATTAAAATATTAAGTCATTGATCATGTCAGTTAAAATATCTTAATTGAAACGACATGGTATTGTTGGGGAACACTAAAAGGGACAAAAAATAGACATGAATAAAAGGACACAGGAGTCAGTTTCATTCCCAATAAAATAAACCAGAAAAAAAATGAAAAAAAAATTCAAAATATAAAAAAAGATCAGATTTTTTAAAATAAAAAAGTTGTTTTTTGCATTCTTGTTTTCAACCCTCCTTTCTGTCCCTTCTTAACCAACGAAGGCCTCTCCCACTTTCTCTCTCCACAAAAACTCAATTAAAGCCCAGCCTTCATTAGAGCATCGAATTTTGGTGGTTTTGCTTGCTAGATATTGTAGCCGCTTAACCGCCATCAAATCTCCATCGAAGCCCCACCACTCATCGTCAGAGCAAGCTAAAGGTCATCAAAGCAACCCATTCCAACAGATCATCATACACAAGCGTGAGCACTGGATCTCTATCAATCTCCATCCCTAACCCTAGCATCATATCTCCATTGATCACACCCTCTAGGCCTAAAGCATCATTGGTTGCCACTCCATCATTGCCACTCTAGCCTAGCTTAATGTTGCCACCTTCCCCATTGAGTTTCTCTATCATTACAGGCCTCTCTCCACCTTTACCGGTATCGTAGCCAATCAAATGTAGATTATACTCTCGATTTTGTGTAGAGAGAAAAAACCAAATTAAAAGAAATGGATTTTATTTGAAATTGAAAATTTTCTTGTTTTAGTTAATGTCAATTAATATTATATTAATAGACATGGATTTTTAAATTTATCTTAATTTTGTTATTCTTTATTGTTTATGTTACTCAATAATTATAGACAAACAATTATCCCTTACATATTTTCATGAACACATCTTATACATACAAGCATAGTTTTACTCTTTTCAAGAACTCAGAAAAAAGTACTTAGAAAATCAACTTAATACAATTTTAAAACTAAACGGAACCCTTTTCTCAAAGTATTCTCATTGTTTAGATTTTCATCCAAAATTAAATCATTTTGACAAATAGCACCAAATGAGACCTATATATGCACCATGATAAGCATAAAAAGGCGTGAGATGATCACTATACTCCGATAAAGTAATAAAAAAAACAGTAATACTATAATCGTCATCGTCAATATGATGGAGTACATACAAGATATTGATTAACAACAATGAAAAATATATATGTGTGTGTACATGTAATATATATATATATATATATATATATATATTATAGATATATAGTTTTTTATTAGAATTTTTAATTTTAGATATTAATAATTCTATAGAACTCTAAAATAACAATATCACAGTCATAGGATCACACCATGTTAGATTATTAAGAAACTGAATTAAGGAATAAATACTTCTATTCATGGAAGCAACAATAGTTTCTTTTGCAGAATTACTATGATGATATATGAATAGGTTATTGTCTTTCTCAATTAAATCACTTTAGTTCTTCAATGGGTTCTTTCTCTCTAGATGGGGATAAGAGAAACCTGTAGAATGATTTAATATATTGGGGGCCATAATCCATAGTGCCTTTGTATACTTTCCTAGTAGCATCCATTTAACCTAGTTGGGTTAGTGTTGGGCATCTACTTGTTAAATTCATACCCGGTTAGTAGCCTATGACCTTTCCCTAATTAGACCACTTAAAATAGCCCATTATAATTAAATAGCCATAATATAAATGTTATATTTAAAATGTTGCCCACAATAATACTGGGAAATATAATTTTCCCAATAATCTCCCACTTGGGCTATATATAATTCCTGAAACAATTATATCATAACTTCCTTAGGCATGCAACTTTATGCTACTTATCTTTAGACTTTATTTTAGTTTCAGTTTGGCCTATCTCCTATATTAACATAAGATCAGATTGGCTTTCATCATATAAAATCATAACTAAACCTTCAGTGATAACCATACCAGCATATTCAATGACATAGTGGATGAGTAGAATAGAAATTACAAGCAATGTGATCTCAAACATACTTATTTCCAATTGGTCCTACTTTTGTCTTTAGTAAGAGCAATCCAAAATCTTTAAAAATTGTAAAAACTGCATATAGAAAACAAACAAATTCAGAGATAAACCATAAGTTATCAACTTTATTCTGCAGAAATTCAAAGCATAAAATGTTTAAGTTAAACATAGAATATTGTTTGGGTCTAAAAGTATGTCCGATATAACCTCAAGTATAAGGTTGTCTAAGTAATAAATCTCGATGAGTTCGAGGTCGATCCCACAGAGAAAAGATATTGTAAAGGTCCAATATATTAGTTCTATTATGTTTAGCTGAAGAATCTGAGAATAAAAGTTAGTTTTATTTACAATTTATTTACAATATTTACATAGTTTTTCCTTTTTCATTTTTAGATTTTTTTTTTTGGGGAATTTTAACAACAAGAAATATGGCTTAGATTTGAATAGTAAATGGAACTTTAATAAGCAAAATTTAACATAGGAGATGAAACTTTAACAATAAGTACAATTAATTTTAAAGGTAACAACAATTTTAACAAACAACGAGGATTAAAGGTTCAATTCTGGCAATTAATTGAAATATGTTTTAGTTTTTCTAAGCTTATTCATTAATATGGTTTACGTATGTAATATGCTATCCTTTGTCTACAATAAATCAAGAGTTACTAAGCATTTATTGTGTCAATTCATGTCTATAGTGCATCAAAAACTCATTTTTAACAAATATGTATGTTTTCAAATTAACTTACAAAAATTACCGACAAAATTTATCGTTAAGTATTTACTATGCCATTTCATATCTACGAATAATCAAAGCATTTCTAAGCATTAATCGTGCCATCCTATGTCTTTGATAAATCAAAACTTAATTTTGCAAGAATTTTAGTTAAGTTAACATGAAAATTATAAGTTTTTTAAAAATAATTTTGACATTCTAACAACTTAGAAAACTAAAAATATTTACCTTAATTTTGCCAGAATATCCCCCTCTCTCCCCAGCAAAGTAGAATTTAGAAGGACTTGATAAAAGTAGAAACACACATATTTTTTACTGATCACAACTATTTTACAACATAAAAACTAGAATTATTTTAAAAAAATATAAAACTAAAATTTAGAAGAGGACTAACCTAAGAAGAAGGAAGAAGAGAATTTTCTCCAAAGGAGAATGGTATGTATTACATGAAGGGAGGGGGTTATTTATAGTAAAAGAAAATCTACTGTTTATAAGATTTTTATATTTATTTTTTTTAATTATTTGTATTATTTATTTAAGTGGAGAATGATGTAGGAAACAATTTAAATGATGGAGAATTTTTTTGGAATAATTTATACTCAACCACTCCATTATTGCTTAACTAATTTTGATTTTTATTGATATTTTTCATCTTTTTCCTTTTTTTTTGGTCTCAGATTAGTCTAAAGAGTGCTTAAAAATTTGGGTAATTTAGTATGACGCGACATACGGAATGGACGCACAACAGCCCTTAGATTGCTGACATTGACTCACTAAACGGCGCGGATGAGGTTCTACGTAGAAAAGTCAACGCACGCGAGTTTGACTCATTTTTGACTGCGAGATTTAGTCTTCTTAAGCTGATCCGACGGATGAGAAGAGGACGCAAGCGTGCAGACATAATGCACGTGATCAGCGAGGAGAAAACACACGGACGGCTGAGATGCGCTGATCTGAAGCTGATCCGACAGATAAGATCGCGCCATGTGTCAGTTTTTGTTTTTGTTTTTATTTTTATTTTTTTGATTTCTTGAGCATTTGATGTCCTTTTTTGCCTATTTTCGCGCCATTTTTCTTCGTTTTTCTTCCATATTTCAAATCTAAAATAAAATAAACAAACCAAAATTAATTATTTTACAATCATAATTTTCACAATAATTAAAAATATTTATTTTACAATAAAACACACAAAAATTACTAAAAATACATAAAAATTTCTAAAATTAACAAACCTTAACAGATATGCTATTTAAGACTCGGAATTATTTTTAAAAATTACTAGAGACATAATAGAACATATTTGCAGACTCAAAACTGATTTACAAATATTTTAAAACTTGAAATAAAACCACACAATATTTTTTTTTTATTGTGATTATTTACAAACTAAACAGTTATAAAACACATAGAAATTATTCTGAAAATTACCAAAAATATTACTAAATATAAAAACACACTAAAAACGCATTTTTAGATATATTTACATACTAAGACACAAAAACACCATTAATCACTAAATTGTTGTAATTGAGGAGTTTTATGAGAAATATTAATGCAAAATGCTTGATTTTAATGTTAAGAGAATTGCATTTTCTAAGTCCCATCAAATATCCAAAGTTATCTCCCACTAAACCAAAGTATGATCAAATAAACCAACACACAAGTAGTTTGCTCATGAGAGACCTTAGGTGGTAAACCCTTAGTTAATGGATCTGCTAGCATAGAGTTTGTCCCTATATGTTCAAAGAAAACTTAATCACGTTGAACTCTCTCCTTAAATCAAAATCATAATACCCAATAATCTCCAAATCATCTAATCTTGGATAGGTGAGTATGGAGTTTTTTTTTTTTTTCTCTATAAGTAAAGCATAACCCATTTGGCTACCTCCCAATATTCCATTCCTGGCTTACACAAATATCTACCCAATGCTCCCACTATAAATGCTATGCATGGACGTGTACAAACTTGAGCATGCATTAGTCTTCCTATTGCCGATGCATAAGAACTCTTTTGCATCTCTTTCCTTTCAAGGCCGTTCTTGGAGCACTGACAGAGATTGAACTTGTCTTCTTTAGCAACAGGTGTATCTACTTAAAACCTTCTCAACATAGCTCTTTTGTGATAACTAAAGGATATCTCGAGAACTATCTTGCTTTATATGTATGCCTAACACAAAAGAGGTATCCCTAAGATTTTTCATCTCAAAATTCTTTGTCAGAAATCTCTTGGTTTTGTTCAATAAGGCTATATCACTACTAGCAAGCAAAATGCTATCAACATATAAAATCAAAAAGATATATTTACTCCTATTGAACTTATGATATACACAATCATCAACTACATTCACCTCAAAACCATGCAAGGTAATTACTTGATGGAACTTGTGATACCATTAACAGGAAGCCTGTTGAGACCATAGATGGATTTTTTTAACTAACAAACTGTACACCTTGGCTCTCTAAATACAAAGTTTTCTGGCTTAACCATATAAATTATCTCATCAATGTCTCCATTGAAAAACGTTGTCTTAACATCCATATAATGTAGCTCTAAATCAAAATGAGCCATAAGTGCTATTACTGTCCTCAAATAGACTTTCAATGAAACTGAAGAAAATGTCTCTTTATAATTTATGGCTTTCGTTTGAGTAAAACCTTTGGCAATTAGATAAGCTTTATATCTTTTGATGTTCCCTTTTGAATCCTTATTGGTTTTAAATATCCATTTGCAACCGATGGACTTCACTCCTTTAGGCAACTTGGCAAGATCCCAAACATCATTTTCCTTCATGGATTTCATCTCATTTTGTATGCCATCCATCCATTTTTGAAAGTTCAAACTTTGCATAGCTTGTTGGAAGTTAATTGGATCATCTTCCACTAAGCCTATATCATCTTTATGTTCTTAAAGAAACACGATATAGTCATCCAAAATCATATTTCTCCTATCTCTAGTGAATCTCCTCAATGTTACATCTTGAGGTTGTTGCGTTTGCTCTATTGGTGTATTAGAAAAAACCTCATTGTTGTCTTATTCTAGAATAATGTCAAGAATTGGAGTCTAATCATTGTTGTCTTGTATCGGAGTTGCATATTGAACAATAGTAGAAATTAGAGCCTGACCATTGTCGATAGCAATTTCTTCTTCAAAGATGACATTTATTACTTTATCTTTCCCTCCAAACTCAACATCATCAAGGAATCTCGCATTTCTCATCTCAAAGTACTGGGATCATGAAACTTTAAGCCCCGAGAGCACTCAACATGTACAACAAAATAGCGAGCAACCATTCTTGAGTCTAGTTTCTTTTTATTTGATCTATAAGATTATGCGTCAATTGAACATCCCCAAATATGTAAGTGCCCAATGCTAGGCTTCTTTCTAGTCTATAACCCAAATATGTAAGGGCCTTGGACGTTGTTCTCTTGATCCATCATATCTATCATAGTCTTCATCACCACGGTCTGATGTGACAACTTTAATTTTCTTCCCAAGTTGGAGTTCAATTTTGACTTTGAAATACTTGAAAACATCTAAGGATTGAGACTTCTCATATATTAAATATAGGTAATCATATCTTGAGTAGTTGTTTATGAACGTAATGAAATATTGTTGGCCATCCCAAGAAGCCGTAGGGAATGGACCATAGATATCAGTATGTATAATATTAAGACGTCTTTACATCTATCGACACCTAATTTCTTTATGTTTGTCTGTTTCCCCTTGATGCACTCCACGCATACTTGAAAGTTTGTCAAATCTAGAGGGCCAAGAATTCAATCAAATATAAGTCTTTGAATTCTCTGTTTAAAGATATGACCTAAACGCTTGTCTCATAAAGTGAAAAATCATCATTTAATTTACATTTTGTACCACGTATACCGGCATATAGAATTTCACTATAGAAATTAATATTATCAAGCATATAAAGATTATCAATTAAGGAATTAGAACTAATAAGATTTGATTTTGAAAAAGACTAACTTTATTATTAACAACAGAACAAGAATAACTAGATTTGTTCAAACTAGAAATAGAAATTAAATTCCACCTAGAGGATGGTGCAACATAAGTCTCATTAAAATCCAAATAATCTCCAGTATTTAACAATAATCTAATGTTTCCTATAAGTTTAATTGGAACTCTGTTGCCATCACCCATGAAGATGAATCTTTCAGCATCACTTGCCGGTCGACTCCATAGACAATCTTGTATAGACATACTTATGTGAGTAGTTGCACCAGAATCTATCCACCAAGTATCTTTAGGCATAGAAGCTAGATTAACTTCAAAACAAAATAAAACAAGAAGCTTATCCTTCTTTACATGCCAAGCAGCGTATTTGGAGCACTCTTTTTTCATGTATCCTCCCTTCTTACAGAAGAAACAGGTAAATCCTGCATCTTGCTTCTTTTGTTTCTTATGTTGAGGTGTTCTTTCTATATCATCCTTAGCTCTCTTTTTTTATCTTATTTTGAAATATTGACACTAAATGAGCACTTTGAGTCTTATCCTATTGAATTCTTTTTTCTTCTTACTCACAATGAGATATGAACTCATTAAGAGTCCATTTGTCCTTTTGGGTGTTATAGCTCACTTTGAATTGTCCATATTATCTAGGAAGAGAAATCAAAACTAAGTACAGGAGCACGTCTTTAGAAAACTCTAACTTTATTGACCTTAGTTTTAAAACAATATGAGACATCCCCATAATATACTCCCTTATGTTCTATGCTTCTTCATACGTCATGGAGACGAGTTTAGCTAAAAGGTTACTCATTTTTTACTTTTCCTTTTTAGCAAAATATTGCCCAATTTCTTCAAAGAAATTCGCAGCATTACTACTCTCCATAATAAAGCCTCAAAACACTTATGGAATGGAGCATTTCATAGTCATTAGACACATATGATTAGAGCGATCCCACTTCTCAATTTTGACCTCAATTGGCTTTTTCGTAGTGGAAGTGGGTCACTCTACCTTGAGCGTAAGATCTAAGTCTATACATCTAAGAACGATTTCTATGTTCTCTTTCCAAACCTTAAAATTTGTCTTATTCAACATTGGGATATTGTTGACTTGAGCAAAAACATTTGTAGTAGTTGCAATAAAAACTGAATAGATAACAAAATAAAACAACATGCTTACAATTAAAAAAATGTCATAGCAAAGCAAACAATTGACATAATCAAAAACAAAGTGGGGACCCATCTCAAGATATCTATCACAACATTGATGCCTAATCTTTGGACAGAGACATCAACTGTAAGTGGTACTCTTAATACAGTAATCAAATATTGACAAAAAATAAGTTAAACAATAGACTTTCTTTAGAATGACTATTGTTCACACGGAAATCTTTATAATTGTCACATATTTATTATCACATGTGTGTCTGCTATTTGGCTAAACGACAACCTTCTTTTGGGCCAGTCATAATTCGTACAAGTAACAAACACATAAACATCTTGATATTTCTAATTAAATTCATCTACACAATAGAGGTTACTGTGGCAACATATTATTTTAATCAATTTAATAAAAAAATAAGACATAAAGTGTGAAAATTATAATCTTTAAATGTAATTAAAACAATTTTCTTGAATTTTTTTAATTTTTTTAACGGCACACCTGCCATGGTGGCACCGCGGCGCTACAAAATTCTATCCACCATAGCTCTAGTCTCTATCTGCAGACTATAGTGTGTCCCACAGGCACTGTAGTGCTGTGGGAATTGCAGCCTTACTTGACGAGCGCCGTGACACTTTGTCACAACTTTGAAATGAGCAGCCCAAAAAAAAATTAAAAAAAATGTCAAAAATTTGATTTTTCTCACTGCAATTCAATTGTTTGATCTTTAATAATCCACGATAACACCGTGGATCATTCAAAACAACAATTTCTCAACAAATTGTCTTGCAAGAATCACAATTTACACAAAGATTCCAAAATTTTCAATCCAAAAAAATCCCAAAAAAGAGAAATAATATAAAACAATTTGTGTGAAACAATCCTAACAATCTAACATGATTACCGTTCTAATGTTGTTTGTTAGAATTCTTAATTCTATATATTCATAATTATGTAGAACCCTAGAATAACAATATCATAGTCCTAGGAACATACTACACTAGAATATCAAGAAACTAAATTATGAAATAAATACCAATATTTATGGAAGCAACTATCGTTTGTTTTGTGGAATTACTATAATGATAGATGAATGGGTTATTGACTTCCTCAATCAGATTACCTTAATTTTTCAATGGGTTCTTTTTCTCTAGATGGGGAGAGGAGAATGGTATAATGATTTGATGTTTTGAGGACTATAACTTATAATGTCTTTATATACTTTTCTACTAGAGTCCCATTAAATCTAGTTGACTCAGTATTGGGTATCCACTTACTAAACTCATACCCGATTAGTAGCCCATAGGCTTTCTATAATTAGACCACTTAAAATGGCCCATTATAATTAAATAGCTATAATATAATTATTACATTTAATATGTTGCTCGCAACAATCTTGCGAAACGTAATTTTCCTAACAAGTTTATCCATTCATACTGTGAAATTCAATAGCCAATTATGATTGATAGAAATAATATAATCTCCATAAAAAAAAGAAAGAAATTTAATAATATAACAATTAGTAAATGATTAACAGACACAAGGAATTAAAAAATAGTCTATGCGAGCGCAATGTATGATCCATTACTAAGTAAAGCATATACATATATATACATATAAACATGATGTTGGTAAGAATATAATCTAAAAGTTAGGTAATTGAATATATAGCATAAAAGCAAGAATATATGCACTTCTTTATCACAAAAATTACGAAAATATATGCAAACGGCATCGAGGAAAAGAAGAGCTAAATAAAACAATCAGGTACTACGAAAAAAACACTAGTTGGAAGTGAGCAAGTATTATTTGACAGATACTATAAGCAACAATATCCTAGCCTAAAATTTTTACTGCAAAGAAATGTTAGAAGTCGTGTTTAATGTGTTATGAAGCAAAGCAGAACATAAAGAGAGACTTATAGAACAAGAGAGAAAGCACAAGAGAAAATGTATAATAAAAGCAACTTTTTATTCTTTAAACTGTGAAAGATGAAAACGCAATTTTACCATAACCTCTATTTTATAAGGCAAAAATCATAAGTAGAGATAATAAGAATAGACATAATTTTCCCTAAAAGGAAAAAAAACATAAAGTAAATAACTTAATGCAAAATTAAGAGAGAAACTATGGATATATAGAATCCAACATTAATAGGGAGCTATAAATGGGAAGATAAGTTCTAAATGTGAGTTGTGATTTGAAATAAAATTTTACAGGTAAGGTATGAAATGCCAAGACCTTTATAATATTTTGTGATTATTCACTTTTAAAATTAAAGGTGTTTTGACTCTCTCTCTCTCTCTCTCTTAGGGCCGGAATCTTGCAGCAGTGCTATGCCAACTCTCGAATTCCAGGCCTTAAAGATGGAACACTGAGTTCCATATTAAAATCTAGAGGTCGGTGTGATCTTGTAGTTGGAGACGTTGGGTCTTTAGCAAGGTGGATGACGGGGTCCATGGCAATTTCCAATCATATCTCGTTTGGATGCATCGTCGTTTCGTTGACCCTACGTTTCTTTGCCTATGATTCACACGGCATGGTGGTGCTCCTCTACTGTGGTTCATGCTCTTCATGGCTCCACGATTCTTGGCTTCTTTTGTGGTGTGAATCAGCTTATCTTTTATGGATCTTCTTGTGTTCTGCGTGTGGTGTTTTTGATTTGTCGTAGACAGTTATGTTAAATAAAAGCGATGTTGCTTCATCCTCGTAATTTTTATGTTTTGAGATTTTGTTATTATTTCGAGTCTGTAATAATAGCGATAGTTTCTCACCTTCTAAGCTTTCTTTTGTGGTCTACTTAAATCTATGTCTTGGTAGCATCTTGGTTCTACTGAACTTGTGTTTATACAGAGTTGATGGTTGTCTTATGCTATTGGTTATTGGCTCTCAATAGATCGAATGACTTCATCAATTGTAAATGTTTTGTCAAAATGAGCTTTATGTGTACTCGATAATTGGTGTGCCAAGGAATTTTCTTTTGCCAGGCCTTGGCATACATTTTTCTCCCTTAGGTTTATTTGATTTTACCGATGGATCCGATTTTAGTTAAGGCTTTTATCTGGTACTGTGGGTTCAACTATATTAGTGTGTGTATCTTTTGTTGAGTTGAGTAAAATCCTCTCTTTTAAGAAAAAAAAAATTGTGAAATACCAACTAGTGGATGCCTCACAAACTTAACGCACAACATAGTTTAATTTGTGAGCTAGATTATTTGTCATAGCTAGAGTACTCTAGCTTGAAAGATTACTGTACTAATTAATGCCAATGCTAATGGAAACACAGGTATGAAGAAGTCAAGTAATCTTAAGAGTCAATCCACTGATTGTTCTGTAATTGCTGGAGTTATTGAGAAAGACATACGTTATCACATGTTTGGATTAGTTGATAAGTACTTATATTTTCCTGTTTTGGGATTGTTGAGGAGCTTCCAAGAAATTTTCATTTTGATTGCTATAATTTTCTAGGGATTTTTTTGAATAAAATAGTAAAGGTAGGAACGGGGGACCTTTCACTTTCAACTTTTTTGAAGTATCAATTTGGTAAGTGTCTTTTTTTTGGTGGGGCAGATGACAATGAAAGGCTATGAAAAATATACATGTATGTGTGACTTGTCAAAGCTACATTTGAAAATAAATAAAATAATAAAATAAATTAAAGATCACAAAAGGTTTAATAGATGGATCACTTGGGTCTCCCATCCAATGCTGTCTTAGTCAACTTAGCCGTATCCTACTTAAGCCGAGCAGGCAGAGCCTCTTAAGCCGCGACATGAGTTATACTTTCAAGCCGTAGTTCTAGCTAGAAAACTACAGTGTAGCGTCCTTCTCGTTAGGCAAGTGGTCCAAACAGTGTCCTCATTGGTCCTTTGGTTCTGGTTTGAAACGAGAAGTTTAAAAAAGTATAGTTTAAAAATTGAGATCAAAATCTTAAAATTAAAAGGGAGATATTTTTAAATTTAGAGAGAATTTTAAGTTTAAATTGTAAAATTAAAATTTGAAATGGAGCTTTAACTTTTTATCCTTAACATCTGCTCATATAAGAACTTGAGTTCGACGCTCATGAAACAATGAAACAAATGCCTCAAAGTAGTACCACTTTATTAGATATCTAAATTCAGGAACGCACTTTTTTTGAAAAGAGCACAAAAAAGGCAAAATTATACTGTACGAAGCTAATTAATAATTATTTTTCTTTGAATGAGATCGGACTGAAAAGATATACAGCAAAGGAAACAAAAAAAAAAAAAAAAAGGCCAAAACAAAGAGATTAATAATTTGTAATTTTTATTATTTTCTGAATTCCAACAGTCATTTATCTTTTTCAGCCTGATTTCTTATAAGAGTTTCTTTGAGAATAAAAAGTGAAAAAAAGTGGCATCCATAAGACCAGATTTTACCGGGGCATCTTATTATAGAGGCCCATATAATCCAATAATTGTGATAGTTAAATCAAATTATGGAACAAAACGGTACAGTTATGTGACGTACTTCGTAACCCCCTTTTATTTTTTTCCATATTAATAGTAGTTCTTTTCTTTTTTCATTCAATTACTTGTGTCATTGTCATCTTATTTGTACACGTACTGTAGATTGAAACCCTTTTGCGGACACCTGATTTTGAAAACCGTGTGCTATGCAAGCACGACGATAAATATTCTTCTCCAATTAGGTACAAATAACTTGAGGTCTGTTATGAATATAATATTATAATAGATGTCTATAACCTTAAAGTCTTCAAGTCTCATAACTCTCAAAACTTCACAAATTTCATAACCTTTATTTGTTACAATTTATTCATAGTTTTTTTCTCCATTTACAACATCATTAAGCCTATTGTAACCTATGGGCATCTTTTGTCTATAAATAAAGGTTTTGAGAGGCAAGTAATATAGAAGAAAAGAAATAGATATCATTCTCTTATTCTCTTGTGTTCTTCTTTACTTCTATACTATTTTCTCTTGTTTTGTCCTTTTTATTTCACAACACCTTATCAGCACAAAAAAAGTAAGAGTCATTGATAGTAAATACATTGTTCACAAGAGCATACAAACTTTGGGAAGTGGAGGCTCTTCTATGAAAAAAAAAGGTAAGTTGCTTTACCTTTCACATGGTACAACAAAAGTAATAGGCCATTTTGCATGTGACCATAGAGATGGCACAGCACATTGCATATTCATGTGTGGTTGCACACCAAGTGCACATGGATGAATAACCATAAATGACATACTAAACCAATGCCCCTACAAGAATGAGATATATTATCATACAAACAAAAAATATATAAAAATTATCAAGTACATAAGCATTAATAAGTAATATAAAAACATTATCGTTTATTTGTTAAATATATAAACATTTCAAATATATGAACTATTGCGGCCCTACTACTGCAAATAGATGTTTATTGTTATTCATTAAACAATATATATACTATTTTTTGATTGTTTATTGATATATTTTTTCTTATCTTCTAATTTGATTAATATTTTTGTTATAGTCTTTTACCATGGCAAATCTTACTAAGTTGGAATTTGTAGCCCTTGATATTACGGACAAGAACTATCTAGCATGGACACTTGATGCTGAAATTCATTTGGATGCTATGGGTCTTGGAGACACAATCAAAGAAGGAAATCAAGAATCATTACAAAACCACGCCAAAGCAATGATTTTCCTTCGTCACCATCTCCATGAAGGATTAAAAGCTGAATATCTTACTATAAAAGATCCACTTGACCTTTGGAAAAATGTGAAAGAAAGATATGACCACCAAAAAATTGTTATTCTTCCAAAAGCTCATTATGATTGGATGCATTTGCGATTGCAAGATTTTAAATCAATAAACAAGTATAACTCTACAATATTTAAAATTAGTTCTCAATTAAAATTATGCGGAGAAAATATTACTGATGAAGATATGCTGGAGAAAACATTCTCTACTTTTCATGCCTCGAATCTGCTCCTATAGTAGCAATATCGAGAAAAAGGCTTTAAAAAATACTCTGAACTGATTTCATGCCTTCTTGTGGCTGAACAAAATAACGAACTATTACTGAAAAATCATGAATCTCGTCCAACTGGTTCTGTCCCATTCCCTGAAGTGAATGCAACATCATCTAACAATCCAAGGTGTGGAAGAGGTCGTGGTTGTAGCCGAGATCGTGGCCGCGGACGTGGTCAAGGTTGGAATACCTATCACAATCGTGATAATAACAATTCTCATGTCCAGAAGAGGGAGAATAATAGAGACAAAAGAAAAGGTGTGCAATAAAAGGATACAAACAATTCAGAAAATATATGCTACCGATGCGGTATGAAAGGACATTGGTCATGTACTTATCGTACGTCGAAACATCTTGTGGAGCTTTATCAAGCATCACCCAAAGAGAAGGGGAAAAATATAGAAGCAAATTCTGCCTACTTTGATGATCTTGACCAAAGTCCTATTGATATAACTCATTTGGATGTAGCAGATTTCTTTGAACCTCCTGAAGGAAAAATTGATCATTTAATTGGTGATAGGACTGTCCAAAAATAACTAAAATCATTTCTAGGATTTTATTTTTGGTGTGTTTTTATTTGGTTTAAGGTGTGTTTTGATGTGTTGTTTTTTAACTATGGTTTTAATATATAATATTTTACTTTGTTGGATTGTAATATTTCTTATAATGTATTTTTGTTTTATTTGAATGAAGAAAATATGGATATTCCCCAATCTTTAGTTGGACACAAGATCAATGGTGAAGATGTGTGTCTCGCTGATAGTACAACAACGCATACCATACTTAAAGATAAAAAATATTTTTTCCACTTGATAATGGGCAAAGCTAATGTTAATACAATATCTGGTAGTACAAAAATTATTGAAGGCTCTAGAAGAGCTAATATATTATTAACCCGAGGAACAAGATTTCTTATAAATAATGCATTACTTTCTACTAAGTCTCAAAGAAATTTATTAAGTTTTAAAGATATTTGCTGGAATGGATATCACATTGAGACAGTGAATAAGGCGAATGTTGAATACCTCTTTATTATAGCTATAATTTCGGGAAAGAAATACATATTAGAGAAATTACCTGCTCTTTCTTCCGGTTTGTACTACACGAATATTAGTCAAATTGAAGCAAATGCAATAGTGAACCAGAAGCTCATTGATACAAATAATTTTATTGTTTGGCATGATCGGTTAGGCCATCCCGGGTCAATAATGATGTGAAGAATCATTGAGAATTCAAATGGACATCCATTGAAGAACCAGAAGATTCTTCAATCTAATGAATTCTCATATGCTGCTTATTCTCAAGGTAAAATAATCATTAGACCATCACTAGCTAAAGTTGGGATTGAATCCCTTGCATTTCTGAAACGTATTCAAGGTGATATATGTGGGCCCATTCATCCGCCATGTGGACCATTTAGATATTTTATGGTTTTAATAGATGCATCTACAAGATGGTCACATGTGTATTTATTATCAACACGTAACCTGGCGTTTGCGAGATTGCTTGCTCAGATAATTCGATTACGTGCGTAATTTCCAGATCATGCAATTAAGTTAATACGTCTTAAAAATTCTAATGAATTTAGATCCCAAGATTTTTATGATTATTGTATGTCAATTGGGATAACAGTTGAAGAGCATGTTGCCCATGCTCATATGCAAAATGGTCTAGCAGAATCATTTATTAAACGCCTCCAATTAATAGCTAGAACTCTACTTATGAGAACCAAACTTCCTGTTTCTGTTTGGGGACATGCAATTTTGCATGCAGCAGCACTTGTGTGCATTAGGCTAACGTCATATCATAAGTTCTCTCCATCATAATTGGCTTATGGTTAGGAGCCAAATATTTCCCATCTAAGAATTTTTAGTTGTGCAGTTTATTGTCCTATTGCTCTACCACAACACACTAAGATGGGACCTCAAAGAAGACTAGGAATATATGTTAGATATGAATCCCCTTCTATAATTAAATATCTTGAACCAATGACAAAAGATGTTTTTACGGCTCGATTCACCTACTATCATTTTGATGAAACAAACTTCCCAACATTAGGGAAAGAGAATAAACAGTTGGAAAAAGAAATTATATGGAAAGCATCGTCAATATGTCATTTTGTTCCTCGTACACAACAATGTGAGCTAGAAGTTCAAAAGATAATTCACTTGAGAAATATAGCCAATCAATTGCCAGATGCATTTACTGACCTAAAAAGAATAACCAAATCTCATATACCAGCTGCAAATGCTCCAGTTCGAGTTGATGTCCTAGTAGGACAAAATATTACTATAGCAAATGAGTCTAAAGCACGCTTGAAGCGTGGTAGACCAGTCGGTTCTAAAGACAAAAATCCTCGGAAGAGAAAAGGAGCAAATAATCAAGATGGTCAAATTAAGGAGG
>CAMOHE010031088.1:0-13214 GCA_946598075.1 Artocarpus hirsutus
TGAAATTAACCTAATAACCTATCAACAGTAATCAAAATGACTAGGCATGGCTTCATTTCCAGGAAACCATTTGAAGATAAGTTTGGTGGCAGAGAACCAATTAATATGGAACAATGATCAAAATCTTCTTAAAAACCTTTTTGATTATTATCTGCAATCGGATTATCCACTATCTGAAAAAAAAAAAAAAAAAAAAAAAAAAAAAAAAAAAAAAAAACCAAAGACTGCTTACTGGAATACATTCAAAATCCAGATTCCCTCTCTTCAGGGAAAATATTTATAAGAATCCAACATTTCTAAAAAAATGCAAATCTTAGCCCCCAAACATATTCGTTCCATTTACGATTTTTTCCTCCAGATGCTTATAGAAACTATCATTTGGCATAAAAATGGGAGATTCTCGGAACAGTTACGGGAGATGAAATTCATGGGAAAAAAAAAAGAAAAGAAAAAAAGAGAGCGATAAGATTAAGAGGAAGTGAAGAAGATCACCTCGAGCAAGATGGGAGGGAGAGAGCGAAGAAAGGCAAGAGAGTGTGGTATAGCCCGCCGATATCAGTTTGCCTCTCTGTGACGCCGAGATGGGTAATCTCCCCACTTCCATACTTTTCTGCTTCTCGGTGCAGTCCCACAAATAGAGAGAGAATTGGAGGGAAGTTTTGGAGGCAGAGTAAAGTTGGTAATATAGATTTCAAAGTGTCAGCCCAGCCCAATCCCGGGTCGGGTTTGAACCGATTTGTTTATTCACTGTATCGTGTTAGGTTGTATTTGTTTTTTTGTTTATAATATCATGCCATTTATACTCGTGTCATGCCCGTAATAGGTTCATGCTTTAATTGTGCCAATAAAAGAATTATAGGTCTACAAAATACATAAATATCGGATACTATTAAAATTTTAACTTATAATAAAGTAAAATATAAAAAAAATTCAAATGAAATAAAATCTTGGTTAGCAAAAAAAATGGGACCGTTTGGAATTATTTTCAAAATAGGTAAAAATATCTTTGTTTTGAAAATGAGAATTTTTTAAAAATTGTATTGTGAGTGTTTTTTAAATTTTTGTCTCAAAAGGTGTATGAAAACATTTCTAAAAATTTTTAGAACAAAAACAACGAGACCAATGTGTAATTATTTTATAAAAAAATTGTTAACAATACATAATAGAAAAGTTATAATGTCGTGCTATTTATCGTGTCCCATGTTGTGCTCTTAGTGTGTCATGCCCTTAATGTGTTGCGTGTTTAAAAGTCACGTCAACCTCGACCTATTTTAATAAACATACAAGCCTAGGCCCATTTAATAATTATGTCGTATTGTGTCGTGTCATTGCCTACTTTTTAGCATGTCGTGCTCGTATCGTGTAAAAACCAATCTTTTTAGGACACTGTTTAACTTGCCTAAACATTATTACTTAACATTAATCTTACTTACTAGTAAGAAAAATACTAAGTAAAATTTTTTTCCTTAATAACATACTTTTAAAAACATACTTAAAACTGTTGCTACATCTATTGCAACGTAAATTGAAATGTGAGTATCAAACTTGACTTAGTAACCATTTAACACATTTCCTAAATTATATCTTTTAAAATATTTTCGTAAAACATTTCCTATAAAAAATTTATTAAACATTTGCTTTATTAAAACGTTTAAATCAGTATTTTAATTAGAGAAAAACTTTTTCTTTATCTAGCAGAAAACTATCGTAGTGGTATTCATACCCAATCTTCGCATTTGTCAATCGCAGCATCAAGCTCTTTAACTAATCATATTGGTCTCTCATAGAATTACCTACAATATTAAAGAACTTATAATTAGCTTTCATTCAGTAAGCTCAAATATAATCTTACAAAACATTAAAACCTTGATCATAACGCTTTTCTTTTAAAACCTTTCTCATAAAACATCTTTCATAAATGTTCCTCATAAACATTTATTGTAATAATATTCTGGCAAAACATTTTCATGAAATGTTTCTCATAAAATCATTCCTTAAGGGAATGTAGACAATATCATAATGCATTATTCCATTTATGCTCAATTATGAACTTTCTATTGTCATTCATAACTTACTTAAATTTCTTTACATCATTCTTATCTTTTATTTATCATAAGTGTCTATACCAACATCATCAATTATGAGATCATATCCATAATGCTTCTTTTGTGGAAGACTTAAGGCTATCGAATAACGAGATCATAATTTTAACTTTACTTATATACCTCACATATGGGAGCCTAGTATGACACTTTAGTGAGCATATATAATGCTAAACATATCTCTACTATAACTTAGCATTGAAACATTAAACATAGCAAATGCAAATACAATATAATTCATAACTTGAACTTTTAAAACTTTATACACATCATAGCATAACAACTTAAAACATTATGTATAACAATTGCAATACATTTTTAACATTTGCAAAAGCATTTGAAATTCATTTTCTTCGTACTATATGTGAGGTCTGAAACTTGCCTGGATAATGCTTTAGCATTTTTATTTCATTCATTTTTCCTTTTATTAGTTAAGTTTTGTGTATAATTCATAACTTGAACTTTTAAAACTTTATACACATCATAGCATAACAACTTAAAACATTATTTATAACAATTGCAATACATTTTTAACATTTGCAAAAGCATTTGAAATTCATTTTCTTCGTGTTATATGTGAGGTCTGAAACTTACTTGGATAATGTTCTAGCATTTTTATTGCATTCATTTTTCCTTTTATTAGTTAAGTTATGTGTCTTATTTCGAATGACACCCAACTATTAGTTATCATTTCTTATTATCGATTTACTAGATCGATAATAGAACTTAAACATTAACCGTCCACTCCTTTTGCTTAACCTCGTTCATATCGGTTTATTTTTCTGTTACTTAACTTGAACGTTCATTTTTCTATAAATGTTTAGAAAAATATTTTTAAAAGAGTTTTAATAGATCAACGAGATTTCAATTTTTTTCTAAAAAGTTACAAAAATATTATATTCAAGCTTATAATGTATTATTAATACTCTAGTATACATTTCAAAGTCTATTTCAGAAATACTTTTTGGAGAAGCTATATTTTATGATTTTGACAGGAAGCATTTCAAAGCCTATTTCAAAAATACTTTTTAGAGAAGCTTATAATGTATTATTAATACTCTAATACACATTTCAAAGTTTATTTTAAAGTTTATTCAAGCTTATAATGTATTATTAAAATATTCAATAGAATATTTTGTATAAAGGAATATGTAGGATTAATGGCATTGATTTTGGTGCTCCTGCTCCCTTTCTTTTTGACGTCACAAAATAATAGTGATCACCATCAAATATGTACAAAGTTTTACGTGTGGTGTAATAATAACTAAAGAGGTTTTAGATCATAAACCAGCTTAAACATCTAAAATTTAAACTATATCTTCTCTCAAAGTTTAAACGGTTTTGAATCATTTTTAACAGTAAAATCATTTTCATTTTCGTTTTTGTTCATGAATTATAGTTTTTCAAATATGATTTCTTATTTTAAACCATTATTCGCATTTTAAACATTTATATTCTAAACATCAGTTTAAAACCACTGTTTAAATCACATATTTTAAAACCCACAATTTAAACTCTACGGTTCTAAACTGAACTATTACTAACCTATGCACCAATTGATTATTACCTTTAAAACAAAATGGTTGAATCATTCGTATTTCTAAATTATCTAAAGTCAAAAGTTACGAAATGATTATAACAAAAAACTAAATATAGTATTTTTTACATATTATAGCACCAATATAATAGATTAAATATCATATTTTTATGTTTTAAGGTGTCAGAAACCTTTTGAAAACAAAATAAAAAATAAAAAATAGTTTATTTTAAAATTTTTGAACTAGCCTAAAAAAGTATAAAACAAATAATTGAATAATAATTGATTTAATTCTTCATTAAAGAAAAAAGGGCGTTTAGATTTTTTTAGCATTTTCGACAGCAATAGGTTCAGAAATTTTGCCTTTTTTTTTTCAAAAAAAAAAGTGTAGACTCTTTTTGGCCTAAGCTTTTTTTTTTTTCTTTTTTTTTGAAGATGCCTTAAGCTATTTAAAAAAGTGCGTAGAACCAAGTATTGATATTAAAGTTTTAATTATTATAGTGTAAAGTTGTCACATGCTAGACTGTGAAATAAAAACATATTGTAGTATAAAGCTTTCACATGTTATAGTGTCTAAATACTAACTTCAAACTTCAACTTGATTTCCAAACACTTTATGCTACTTAAAAATAAAAATGGCTCTTCTGCTAAAACATGAACCCGTTTGGTTATATTTTTGAAATCTTTTTTGTTATTTTTAAAAACATAAAAAATAAAAATGAAAACAAAAACTTGTTTGGATACATTTTTGATAAAGAAAAACAAAAACATTCTTAAAGCACCCCAAAAAATCCTAAATATGAAAACCAAAAAAAAAAAAAAAAGTTTTCTACATTTTCTAACCACTCTATCTCACTCCCTTCCTTGATATTTCTCACACCCTCCCTCGATCTTTCTCCGCTCTCAATGAGCAGCCATCACCAAAGAACCTGCCTGTGATGACCCGACTTTTCGGACCGCCCTTTAACGTTCTTTTAATCTTAATTAACTTTGATTAGGTTGCAAAAAAGAACAACTTTTTTTTACATATGAATTACTTTTAACATATGTTAGCCTTTTTCAATATCAATTTTTTTCCAAACAATATATGTAATTCTTGTTTTACTTACATTTCAAATCATAGTACTAAATAATTTCCTCTAAGATATCATACTTTAAAATATATAATTTACTGCAAAAATAATCTTGCAGTGGTATCCATACCCTTGACTACGCTTTTGCTCATTAGCCATTGCCACCTCAACAATAATTCTATTCCGACCTCTTAGCTAGATTTTCTATGATATGAAATAAAACTAAGTGAGCTATTACTTAGTAAGTTCAACCATAGCCCAAAAAACAACTCCCTATTTATATGTATGGTTCATGTATGCTTAGTTATGAACTTTACCTATTTACTTTCCTAATCCATCCTTGAACTATGGGCCTAAGTGCTCGCACCATATGTGTAAAATCATCGTAACACCGAGATATAATATCATTCTTTATTTAAATCTTACATTGGGTCAGGAGTTGGTGTGACACTTACTTACTTATCCTTTCTGATGTACCATTTTACCAGTTCATTTATTATGGTGACATGCCATTCATGATGCTTTAATAACTTAGAATAAGCGCATAACAAATGCACTTAATTGAGGATATAAATAACACATTTTATTTTAAAAAACCTTTGATCCCACACTGTTAGCGGGATTTGAACTTACTTACAATTGGCACAATATTAACTAAGTTCCCATTCCTTTGTTATTTCCCTAAGTGTCCTAACTAGACAATATTCCATTATAAGTTAGCTTGTTTGTTATCGACTGCTTGTTGTGTTAGAGATTTGATTTTTAAACATTATCTAATCATAAGTCGGTTTTTCTTAAAATCCCGAACGTAATTGAACTTATCTTCTCTTATCTTATATTGTCTTTTGGTCACAACGGAATATAGAGAAATTTCCACTAAGGGACATTCTTCTATTTTGGACGTTTTAGGGTCCATTGGAGCTTTTTGTGAAAAATAACAATTTTGCCCTTGATAGGCTTTAAAAATTTTTCAAACTTGTTTTGGTTAAAACGTAGATTTCTTTGCTCATTTGCGATAATATAGAGAAAACAAGACTTTGGTCTTCTTTGCGGTGGAAAAACTCATTTTAGCTAAACTTTTACAATTTTAACCTAAACTATGAAAATTTTGACAATTTTGCCCCTAAGATCAAAACCGACCATTTTACACCATTGGGCACAGTTTTTCATAAGGCTTAAAACTCTCTAAAGTTCATGGGTCACATTCTTTAAGTTTCAAAATGTTTTCTTTTTAATCACAAATTTTGAAATTTTACGATTAAAACTCATAAAATTTATATCTTTTAAATTGAGCGGATTTTTCACAAACTGTTTACGATGTTTAACAGTTTTGATGAGTTTTACAACTTTTATTTCTTCAAATTTTGGATGTGCAATGGAGTTTTCAGTTGGTTTTCAAACTGCCCTTTTAAACATTTTTTTTTTCATTATGGGCCCTTTTGAATTTTCAAAACTTTGCTCACAAAATCTGCTTCTCTCACTGTTTCCAGCAGTTAGAGTTCCTTATAGAAAACACATCATCATCCATTAACATCAAGAATTCCTTTACTTGAAAACATTTCATGCTTTGCACAAAAACCCTATTTAATAAAACTTTTTCCTTTGAAAACCCTTAACTTTAATTCCTATTCATACCATCACCATCAACACACATTATAAATCCTTATAAAAGTCTTTTATAGCAACCATAATCCATTCTTTGACATAAACATACAAAAATTCGAAAAAAAACATCAAAATTTAAAGAAAAGTTTAGATTTTTACCAAGGTTGTTGTACTAACTTGTGAGCCTCCTCAAAGAGAGCTTGATTTGCCAAAACTCCTTAGCACAAAACGTGGCAAAGTTTCCATCAAAAACCACCTAAGAACTCAAGAGAAAACCACAAATTTCTCCTAAAAAAGTATGGATCTTACCTTGAGAAAATTGTTTATCCTTGATTATACTCCTTAAACTAGCTTTAAAACTTGATTAGAAATGTTGTTTTCTTGAGAAAATTTTTTTGAGAAAGGCTTTGTATAGATCCGGTTTTGGCATGGAGGAAATGGAAAATTTTTCCAAGTTTAAAGTTATCACTTTGTGGTCATTTTGAAATTTTACAAACTTTGTGGCAAAAATGGAATTAAAAATGTTGTCTCCTCCACTAGTTGAATCCGTGATCTCCCATGGGTGGTGTGGCCCATTCATCCTTTAGTGAAAAGGAGGTGGGTCCCACTAAATTTTTATACTGTATAATTTTACACTACATTGTATTTTTCCTACACTACTAGCGTGAAACGATATAGATATCTTCTTTACACTGTCTAAATTTACACTGTGTAACTTGAAATGCCAAACAGTCTAGTTCCAACATAGTAGGACAACTATATGTGTTTACACAACTGACTGTAAAATTACAATGTATTATGTATCATTCATTTATGGGTGTCTTTCACTTTATATTCTAACAACTGTTGGACTATATACACAAAATCTTCATCAGTTAATCTAACTTGTTAATGGACAATTTTCATACTGTATAGAATTATGACATAACTTTTTTCTTAAATTAACATATCTTTCTTCATAAATTTACATCACAAAATTGTAAATAATGTGACAAATTTTATTTTAAGAGTATTTTTTACAAATTTCTAAGTAATCAACTCATAAAATTTACACATTTAAAATACTCAATATTGCATAAAAATTCTGCATTCATAATGTATATATATATTCTTTATAAATAATTTACATTTTATCGTAATTACATAAAATATGATTTATCAAGGTAAATTAATTGTTTAAATCCAAATTAATTCCAGATTGAAGGTGATGAAATTCATTGATCCTTACACTGCCACCGTCCCAGTGACCCCCTATGAACTAGCCATCGTTGACAAGCCCATACCCCCAACCTAGCCCATCATCAACGAACGCAACGACTCACGACCCTCGACCTAGTCAGTCCTAAGTGACCCCAAAGGCAAACCATGCCGTCTCGGCGACCAAGCGATCCACTTCATCCCCTCTGCCACACTCCTCAAAACCAAGAGAGACACACACACAAATAAAGAAAAAGAGGATAGGGGATGTAGGGCTGTTCAAAAAAAATCGAAAGACCGAAACCAACAACCAAACTGACTAAAAAAACTGAAAAAAATTGGTTATCAAACAAGTAAGTTCGAAAACCAACTGCCCATGCATTTTTGGTGGTTGGTCTTTAGAGTAGTTTTTTGGCTGGTCGGTTAGATCGACTGTGACTTCCCAATTACAAGAATTAGTAGTATGTATTATAGACATTAATATAAGTACATTTACATAAACAAAAAAAAGAACTTACAATCAGACTATTGTCAATCTAAACCTCAGCTCACGTAGGCACGAAAAGATAATTTGATGCACAAATGATTCAAGCTTCAACTCCCAAATCTCTAAAAAGCACAAAAACATGCTGTGCAAAGCCATTTGTATACATACACAAGAGAGGTACTGAGCATGGGAGGTTTCAATTTTTAACTTGTTTAGTCCCAGACTCATTGAAAACAACTTGATTTCAGGTTTTAACGTCTCTATTTATAAATACACACAAAGGCAAAACAGATAGGTGATATAATAGACGAATAAATTGTTATTTCGCTGCATCAACTGACGATATATGATGCTATTCTACGCATTCTAATATATAAATTTTCAAATTGAAAAGCATACTTGCATATCCCACGGAGAACCACACCAACTGGGTTCTCATCTCCAGCTAAATCGATGATAGATAGCTAAAACATAAAGTTCTCTTTAGTGCTAACAGTTAAATGACACAACAATTTATGCACTAGTGGGGTGTAAAATTTACCTGGCTCTTATCACCCCATGTTATTGCTCTTCAAATCCTGGATTACTTTCGGTATCTTGACTGGTTACTTTAGTCGAAAACCGACTGAATTTGACTATTGTCGGTTGAAAACTAATTGAATTTTTGACCATTCGATTGGTTTTGGTTCCACTTTTTCAAAATCGGCCGCCATCAGTTGGAAACAGACCGACCAAAAACCAATAGAAACTGATCGATGAACACCTTAGGGGGATGGGGCAGTGGGCTTCGACAGTGGCAGAGATTGGACGGTGAGAAGGAGGTGGTAGGTGTGGAGAGATCGGAAGGGATGGGCCATCGCTGTAAGGCCTCACTATAGCAAAGGAAAAGGAATCTACCCCTCTTCATTTTGTTGATTATTATAAAAAAAATTATTAATTAGTTTTTTTAAAAATTAAGTTTGGGTTTATTTATATTAATAATTTTTTATTAAAAAATATTTACATTCAAAACATACCACCATATACAACAAAACATAATTTCAAAATCAATCTTAACATATTTTTTAAAACATTTTCATCTTCAATTTTTTTCAAAAACAAAAATCAAAATAAAAACTCTTCCAAACAGGGTCAAAATGTTCCAAAGATACTTATAAATTCTTGCTTCTTTTAGACCATTTGTATCTATATACGTTAGGATCTGGATTCAAGAGTCTCTCATTTCGAGAAATAAAATTAAAAGGATCAAACAATTTTCGCTTACTCTTTTTCAAATTTGATAAATGTCAGTTAAAATTGAAAATAAAAAATAAAAATACAGGCATAGATGGTAATATTGTCTGAGGTTGGCGGTGCCCATGTCCATATGATAACGATGATTATGACCAAACCACCCTGCGTGTTGTTGATTCGAATGAAAAAAAATGTTAAATAAACAAATCCCAAAAAAGTGGTACTGATTGCTGCGCGCTTTAAGGTGAACTACCGTCATGTACTGGACGTACCGATAAAATGCGCCGCCGGCGCACGCACGTCTAGGCAACAGCAACAGGAGCTTTCAGTGACGGACCAGTCCATGGCTTTCAAAGACTCCACGGCCCAAAATGTTGGCCTTTGATCCGGTCGCATTGGATGGCCTTTTTGCATCTACAATTGAGAAAATCAGGAAATTATTAAGGTTTTGGAAGGATGATGGTACTAATGGTTAGAACCATTTTTACTGTAGCAGTATATGAGAGCTTTATATTGTAGTAATTTTTTTTATTGTTATTGTAGCATGTTAGAGTTTTATACTATTTATAACTAAGTTTTCCCACCACTATACCAAACAAGAGGTAAGAGAGAGAAAATGTTTACCGACCATATAACATCACGTCATGACTGTATCTTAAATATTAAATATTAAATATATCTTCAAAATACTAATATGTAATGACGGCTGGTGAACAAAATCTGGTGTCTCATTTGTTTTTTTTTTTTGTTATCTCTTAATTAAATTTTAACACAAGTAAATTATTTAATTATTTTTAATTTTAGGTTCTATCTATTTGTTTAAGTTATAAGATTTAAATGATTTATGGAATAAATAATGAAAGAAACAATTAAAAGAATAAAAAAAATAGGACAACAAATTTAAACTTGATACTGATTGGTTTCTGATTAGTAGGTGGTTACTGATAGATAACCATCATAATACTAGTTGGCAGACAAATATCGGCTAGTAAATATCTTGTTGCCCCGACAGGCACCACGATTTGGTAACTGTAATTTTAACTGTTACTGGTCGACCGACAAAAACCATTCTATCACCATTGTAATCAAAATGGCAAAAATAATATATGTGTATATATATATATATATATATATTCATATTGGTAGATCTAGTCGCATTGGTGGCACTATCACGCTGC
Source organism: Artocarpus hirsutus (assembly GCA_946598075.1). Lineage (NCBI taxonomy): Eukaryota > Viridiplantae > Streptophyta > Magnoliopsida > Rosales > Moraceae > Artocarpus > Artocarpus hirsutus. The sequence continues at coordinate 10,413 of CAMOHE010031088.1, forward strand.
AGCGTCCCATCGTGGGAGGCTTGCAGATCTTGCCAAGTCAATATCTCAACATTTCCATTGATTCTCCGGCATTGCTCGAAGTGAGAAGGTGGATTTGTGGTGGCTTCAAACAGTTTAACTCATTGTAGCGCCATTGTGGTGGCTTTACAACATTTAAACTAGAGTTGGCAATACGGGTTACGATCCGACGACACGACACGAATCTGACACTATTTTTTACGGGTTAGTGTAGAAAAATTTAACCACGGGTCATTTTAGTGTCGACCCGAAATTGACTCTTCAAAAAACGGGTCGGGTTCGGGTCAACGCGTCTGACACGAAAATGACCCATTTTTTACTCGTATTTAATTAATTAAATTTAAAAAAATTAATATTATTTCATGTATAATATAAGCCTTTAAAATATCAAACCCTACCTCTCTTATCACACATTTTCTTGTTGAAGTGGTATGAAACTCTTCTAATTTTTTTTTTTTAATATTATATATATTAATATAGGCGGGTCATAAGCGGGTTGCGGGGCACAATCGGGTTACGGATCAAAAACGGGTCGCGGGTCTATACTGTGCATAAGAAACGGGTTGATACGGGTCGTGTTTGTGTCAACCCGTATTAAAACGGGTCGTGTTCGGGTTGAGAATTCTCAACCCGTTCGTGTCACGGGTCGGGTTAGTGTCGACCTATTTTTTATAAAAATTAACTCCAACCCGATACAAACCCGACCCATAAACCTGTTTTGTCACCTCTAATTTGAACTTGTGATCTCCATTTTAATCCCCCAACCTAACAACTAAGCTAGTATCAATTGGCACGACATGCATATTTTAAAATATAATTTAAATATAAAATTGATCTATTAGATATATTTTTAGAAAGATATTCATATTAGAAGCTTTAAAGTCTAAATTTGTGCATTTTCAGCTTTGATACATTTATTGGCACCCTACATTCTGCTTTTCATACACCTCTATTTAATAATTTTTTTTAATATTGTATTATTCATTAATAAAATTATTTTTAAAGACAAAGGTATTAAAAAAAAATCTTCATTATCCACTCTATCTTTAAAAAATTATTCCCTTTTAAAAAATTATTGTGCCTAGATTTTTTTGAGAGATAGAGATAACATGAACAATCTTCCCTTAAAAATTATGTGGTTTTTTTCCTTCAAAATTCATCTTTATTTATTCAATTTTTATTGTTTCACATAAACTAATTATAATTATACATACCATTGGAAATTTTTCAGTAAAAGGTCTATAGTTTGGCTTGATATATATAAAGAAATAGAGCATAAAGTTTTTAAGTAAAAGAAATACAATTTGTTTGATTCATATATGAACCACCCTTACTTCTTCATTATTAATTATAGTTTCCTGTCATGAAATCAAAAGTTTGGTTTAACAAAAAGAAAAAAACATGATAAAAAGGAAAAACTATGCTTAATAAACTGAAAAAAAAACGTTTGTAAAAATTGTTTGTTTGTTTGATTGGTCGTTGGGAAAAAGCAATAATATTATTTAATTTTAGTGGCTTTTTTGGTATTTAGGAGGGGTGTAGAAAGTGGAATAAATGATGGTGGCTTCAATAGACACATTAATCATGGTGTCGTTTTTCTTTGTCGTATAAATGTATGAGATTAGATTGAAGCTTAAAAATTAAAAAGTGAGTTATAACTTTACTTAGAAGAGAATAACTGCAATAATTTTGCATGTGATTTTATCTCAAGGTATAAAGTTTAAATCATCCGCTCCAAACAGGATAAAAAAAAGAAAAAGAAAAGAAGAGTAGGAAATTACCATATGCCTACTATAGCATAGATGGTGGGTCTTCAATTATGAAAGTACTACTTATACTATAACGAATTATGGCATCCGTTATGATTATATTTATATCTAAGAACGCATGTTTATTATGAAAACTATTATGGCTTCCACTATAATAGTTTTCTTTAAAAAACAAAATGAAAGCAATCCCTAAAAAAACACAAACGAATGGTGTGTTTGGCAATAGTTTCCACCACTCAATTCTCACCACAAACTCAGTTATAAACAATAAAAAGCTCTTATATGCTACAGTAACAATAAAAAAAATTGATACAGTGTAAAACTCTCACATGCTACAGTAAAAATGGTTCCCACCACCTTTCTAAACACCCACGAAAATAAGTGTTTATGTTTTGAGTTTATTACACACTACCTATGAAAGTTTTTTGTTTTTTTGTTTTCCCATGAAATTCTACCTCTACAAGGCCGGTTGGAGAAAGTGATCCCCCCAACCCATCCCCCAACCCACCCACCCACCTTTCGTAACTAGTGAAAACGTTTTTGTTTTGTTTTTTAAGAAAAGCTTTTTTCCCCTAGAATCAAGAAAGTATGGTCCTGTTTGTTTTTGTTTTTAAAATTTTGTGAAATGTTTTCATACGTTTTTTGAGGTAAAAATTTTAAAAATACTTTAAGCATAATTTCTAAAAAAATCTTATTTTCATAAACAAAAACATTTTAATCTATTTTGAAAACAATACCAAATGGCTCCTATATATTAGATTTAAATTATTAATATTACATTAAACAGAAAAAATAATTTAACATATTTTATATAGTTTTAATATTGGATTTATTATGAATTACTTTTTTAGATATATCTTGTTTTATAAAGTTTTATGTTGTTTTAAATACTAAAAATTTATTTTTATAACTTGTAGCAAGTCAATTTTAATTTTGTCCAAAACTTTTTGGTCTATTGATATTGGGAGAGGCGTTGCTCGTGTGCGGGAGGATTTTGGATGGAGTTTTTTTTTTT
>CAMOHE010031094.1:0-28998 GCA_946598075.1 Artocarpus hirsutus
GACCATGCTGGTCGGACTGCCGAAGTTTTCCAATCGGCCTGCCGGTTGCCAAGCATCGGCCTGCCGATTTTTTGGATTTTGAAAACCCCATTCTGCAAGACCTCGGACGGCCTGCCGATGGGCGACCTTCGGCCTGCCGGTTAAGTTCGGCCTGCCGAAGTTGAAAGTTCGGCCTGCCGGCCGAGACATGTTCAAAGAATTTTGTCTTTTGTTTTTCAAAGGCCATTTAATTTAAATAATATTAGCAAACTATTTATACAATGACTATGGAAAAGCAAATTGTTTTAATTAAGAAAGATTATGATTTCTTATAAATTATATTTGTATATAAAAAAATGTATGTAAAGATCCTGGGAATGCTTTTCCAAACTATGATTTCAAATGTATGTTATTAATTTCAATAGTTTGCTTCAATTAATGTTTTAACGAACGAATGTAACGACATCTGTGACGTCCGGAAGGGGGGCGTTACAGCTAACCTCGAGAAAATTATATGGGAAAAGGCCTCTGATATAAGGCCTGATTACTTTATTTAATTTATTGTTAGTTGCTTTATTTAATTAGTTTTAATGTTAGTTATATTAATTTTTTTTTAATATAATTTTTAGTTATTCATGTTTATTTTGTAATTAGTTTTAATTAGTATTGTCACTTAGTCTGTTACTTTTAGGATTTTGTTATTTTACTACTATTTAGTTTTGGTTTTGGTTTTGGTTTATAAATTAATTCTATCGATTTTTTTTTGTTAATTGGTTTTTGTTATTTAACATAGTCGATTTGTTTATGTGTTTAGTTGGTAAATTCTATCAATTCGTTTTGTTTGTATTTTAACTTTATATAATTGTTGTGGTGATGTTGATTTTATCTATGTGACTATTTTGGATCAGGATTTGGTTAAGATTAAGTAAAAATATCACAAGAGAGTGGTGAAGAGTATGTCATGAGTATTATGCATCTTCCTCCCAACACAGAAAGGGGAAAAAAAAAGTTAGTCAAGCATGAAGAAAAATAGAGTTCAATCCCAAAGTTGATCATGAGCATAGAGCCATACAATGTTAGGGAACATTGAATGTTGACACTTGTTGAATCATGGGAGGACTAAGTTTTTTGGTCCCCTTGGAAATATATCATGCCAAGATTTTATGAATATTACTAGTCAGTAAGGGCAATTTTTTGTTATAAGCTAAGATTTGATATATATGTCACATTATTGTATTTAATTCTTCTTTATTTTAACAAATATTTAGGGCTCTCAATGATTGGAAAGTTGCAATGGGACACTGTGTAACACATCAACAAGGTAGTAAAACGGTTTATAAATCCTACAAGTGTTCAAGATAACCCGTCAACATTAAATGTGGTTATTTTATTTTACATTACACGCGGGATATATATTTTACGAATAATGGTCTAGTCGAGCTTACAATAACAGAATTTTACACAGGTAATGATTCACTTCATGTTAGAATTGAGTGGGTAAACTATTTAAATAGGTTTACGTGTTTTTAGGTAGTAGTAGATTTTTTTTTTATTTGATTATGTGTTGTAAACTTTGTGTATTTGACATGTGTTGTAAAATATACCACGTTAAAAGTAAATATATGCTTTTATAATCAAGCCCTTAGATTAATGGATAAGAAATGAGACTGGTCATTCTGTGAAAAATTAGAAATTCTATTTCTTTTTTGTTTATTTTTAGCTATTTTCCAAGACAGTGTTTGATAGAAACCATCGTGGAAAATTATAGCTTACATGATGGTATTTTTGAAAAACCATCGTGTAAAGTGGAATCTTACATGATATATATATATATTTTTTTTAAGATGTGCTCAAAACTCGTCAAGACTGCACTTAAAACCAACCTTGTACGACTATAAAAAAACTATCATGTAAGCTTCGTTTTGTACTATGATGAACGATTACTTGATGGGTTTTTAACTATTGTGTAAAGTTTTTACGACGATTTTAAATTGTCATGAAACAAACAATTTGTGGTAGCGCTTAAAAGCTGAAAAATCAAAACAACTATTTATTCTGGCCAGTCAAGCGAGGACGTGCACTTGAGGACTTGCCACAAAGAACAATGACACTTATTTTATACGCCTCAAGTTTTTTCCAACAGTAAGTTGCAAAACATTTTAAAAATGAACTCAACATGACCGTAAAAGGAATGACCCTTCATACAAATTAAATCATTTTTTCAAATCAGGAGACAACGCTAATAAAACTTAATGGCAAGCGTTTACAACTTTCCGGTACATATAGAAAAAGCAACCTAATTGTAGGTATTTATCTCTTGGTCATCATATTCGCCTAAAAAATTTTTTGACCAAAACTAATGATTAAAAACATAGGCCTGCCAAATAGGAGAAGAGTCCCCCATAAACGAGAGTAGGCAGTCGTCCCCTTGAACTTTGTTTTCTTTTACTTTTGTATATGGATTTTGACTCATCAGATTTAAGTGGGACTTTTAAGTTATTTAATATAAAAAATAGAAAAACGTAAAATTAGTTTTATTATAGAGATATTAAATATATAACAATGCACAAAAAAAAAATCCTATCACACATCAGTATTCTCACTAAAAAAAAAAACACCTTACAAACAATAGCCGACCCCTCCATTTTCTTCCCTTTTCTGCTGTCCTTGAGCTCTTGCGAATTTCATCAAAACCATATCAACAATGGCAATGAAATACAAACAGCGACGGCGTTGTATACGGCCCTCCCTACCTTCATCATTTTCCTCTATTCATATGCTCGTCCACCTCCTTTGGTAGCATCTATAGCGCCATTCTCCTCTGTTTCCTCTGCATCATAAAAAAAAATTTAGAGAAGAAGAAGAAGAAGAAGCTAAACATTTTACGTAACTTAAAGACTCATGTCTGATGTGAAAATCTGCAAAGTTTGTGGTATGAAATAATTTATCACTTGAAATTATTGAGGACATATGTCGCATAAAAATCTATAACAATGTTCAAATCATATTAAGATATGATTGATTTATATTGATTATATAGTCATTTGGACTGTCAAAACATGACATTGATCATAAGAATATTCACCATGACTTTGGTTGTAATGTTTACTTCAACCCATGCGATCATATAGTTAAGAGATGCAATTTTGAATATTTAGCTCTAATAATGCTTGAAAAAGGTGAAAATTTTATTATTTTAGATTATTATAGTGTATAAAAATTGACGTTTATTATATTGGTGTTACCAATTATAATATGGCAATAATATAATCACCATTCATGCTTTAATAATGTCATATGTCTAAGTCACGCCCAACACATCCAACAAAACCATGAAGCATGTCCCGCTGGGCCAGCTAGAAGTGTCAGCCAAGTGCTTTGTGTTTTGACCAAATGCCCTAAGGCTGGCCTTGTGACCCACATATTGGTTGAGTGCCCAACCGCTCCAGCAAAGCGTGCAATGTTTGTTAAGGCTTTTTTTTTCCTCAAAGTTTCACATTAATTTAACAATATTAAGCATAATCTCACAAAATGTGTGATTAAGCACTTGTTATATCACAATTACATGAAAAGTATGTGAAAGTTCATTTCATACTAAATTTGACCAACTTATGTTAATCAGTCAAATTTTTTTGTTTACTACATTCTACTCAAAATGTTAGGAAGTAGGTGATCATAGCATTGGCAACAGCAGTATTACATAAGGTAAATGTTCAAATTAAATTAAATCAGATTAATTTTTACCAACTTATAAAGTATCACATTAATATAATAACATAATCTCACCTTTTTCAAATTAAGTTGACATTAAAATTCTTTGATTTTCTTGGTAAAATTTTGTGTTACTTTCACATTGCTAAATAAAATATATCTAAAAATACCACGACACACGTTTTGATAGAGTTGGTAGACGTGCCTGCTGAGTGCCCAACATGCTAGTGAAGGGCTTGGCCAAGCATCAAACCCTGTTTAGCAAAGCGCACAAATATTATTAAGGCTTTTTTTTGAGGTGAAGTTTCACATAAATTTAACAGTATTATGTACAATCTCATAAAATGGAAGACTGAGTACTTATTATATCACAATTATATAAAAAGTAGATGAAAGTTCATATTAGACAAAATCTAACCAACTTATATTAATTAGTCAAATTTTTCGTTAATTACATACTACCCAAAAATGTTAGAAATTAGGTGAATATAACACTTATAATAACCTAAATTATTGCATAAGGTCAATGTTTCAAACTAAATTAAATGGAATTCATTTTTGTTGACTAGTGAAACATTACATTAACTTAATAACATAATGTCATGTATTAAAATTAAATTGAAATTAAAATGTTTTTGCTTAATTGGTGAAATTTCATGTTCCTTTCACATCACTAAATATAATGTCACAAAGTATACTTTCTTATTTTGCTAGTATACGTGCAACACGTTCAAATTAGATTAAAGTTTGGTTGATTTGCATTAATTTGTGATTTTTGATGCTACTTTTTTTCCTAATCGGAATTGAAATCATAAATTCCTGGTACTCACTTCAATCACTAGGAAAAAAGGTACCCAATTCACCATTAAAATTCGACCTTATGACTTTTACACTCCACATTTTTATTAATCTAATTCTAACCAGAAATAACTAACCAAAGTTAAAAAATCACTTATAAGTAATTTTAATCAATAAAAAAATAAAAATACATTATAACGTTAAATAAAACATACTCAACTTTGACGTGTTACCGCGCGAAAAGAAGGGGAAAAAAATCTAAAGCTAACATCTAATATCCTTAAAAAAATAAATAAAACTGTCTCTATTGAAAAAAAAAAAGAAAGAAAAAAAACCAAAAAAAAAAAAAAGCAAAAAACGTACTTTTTTTTCTTTATCCCCTTGTGCATTCGTAAATTCATTAATTAACATACCTCTTTTTGCATATCATATATAGTGCTCCACATGCATCACTCAAATATTTATATAATTTCCAGTATGTAAATCTTTCTTTTTATTGAAAAATAAAACTCTTTTTTTTTTTGTCAAAAAGGATGTGAAAAATAAAACTTTGAATTATTGTTAATCATTATTGTTGCTTTAATCTAAAGAGGAAAAAAAGTAAAAAAGAAAAGAAAAGAAAAGAAAAACCACAAGAAAGGGTACTTTTGTGCACTTTCTTTGGCAGGGAAGGGAATCTGCCTATTATTGTGAAAGACAAGACACAGTTTCATAGTTCTACTGGAAATGACAGTGGCAACCCATGCTTTTGTTTTGTTTTATTATTATTATTATTTTGGGAGTGAATAAGAGAATTAGATCATCATTATTTACGAGTAAAAATAAATAGATCAAAGTATAATATTGTTTAGTAAATAGACCACGTAAATTGAAACAAATTTTATTTTTATATAGAGTGATTTAGAAAGAAACACAGAGCAACAGAGAAATGACAAAAAACAAAACAAAACAAAAAAAAAAAGAGAAGGATAAAATTAAAAATTTAAGTGTTTAAGTAAAGTATATAATTTAAGAAATGCTATGTACTTTAAGTTAAAATTGTGATATTTATTTACATTAAGAATTGAAACTGTGTTATTTTGATACAATTTTTCATTTTTTTTAAGTTGTCTTATGTTTTTGTTGGGCAACTCATATAATTTAATCAGGAAGAAAGCATATAATAAACAATTTCTCCGCCGCGTTCTTTCGCCCATTTAACACGATAGTTTTCCACCCTTGACACGTCGGATTTTTGGAATCCATCATGTAATAAACATTGTATAATAAACAATTTCTACTAGCGTATAATTTTCAAGAAACCCACCCATACAGTTGTACATTTGCACTTTCAAATTTATAGAAAGTTATATTATATAGTCGCTTGGACCGGCAAAAACATGACGTTGACCATAAAAATATTCACCATGACTTTGGTTGTAATGTTTACCTCAACCCATGGGATCATAAAGTTAAGAGATGAAATTTTGAATATTTAGCTCTAATAATGCTTAAAAAAGGTGAAAAAAATTATTTACGTTTATTATATTGGTGTTACCAATCATAATATGACAATAACATAATCACCATTCATGCTTTAATAATGCCATATGTCCAAGTCACGCCCAACACATCAAACAAAACCACAAAGCATGTCCAGCCAGGCCAGCTAGACATGCCATCCAAATGCTCTGCGTTTTGACCGAATGCCCTAAGGGCTGGCCTTGTGACCCACATACTGGTCTAGTGTCCAACCACCTTAGCAAAGTGTTATACATTTATTAAGGCATTTTTTCACTAAAGTTTTACATTAATTTAATAAGATTAAGCATAATCTCACAAAATGTGTGATTAAGGACTTATTATATCACAATTATATGAAATGTATGTGAAAATTCATTTCATAGTAAATTTAACCAACTTACGTTAATTAGTCAAATTTTTTTGTAAACTACATTCTACTCAAAATGTTAGAAAGTAGGTGACCATAGCATTGGTAACAACAACATTACATAAGGTAAATGTTCAAATCAAATTAAATCAGATTAATTTTTACCAACTTATGAAACATCACATTAATATAATAACATAATCTCACTTTTCAAATTAAGTTGACATTAAAATTCTTTGATTTTCTTGGTAAAATTTTGCGTTACTTTCACATTACTAAGTATAATAGATCTAAAAATACCATGACACACACTTTGATAGAGTTGGTAGACATGCCTGTTGAGCACCCTACATGCTAGCGAAGCACTTGTGTGTTGGCTAAACATCAAACCCGCTCTAACAAAGCACACAAATTCTATTAAGGCTTTCTTTTGGGTGAAGTTTTGAAAAAATATAATCATTTACATGGTTATTCACGATTACAATCTTTAGCAACAGTTGTAACTAATGTGGTTAATATATTTGTAAAAGTTGTGACTCTTGGTAATAGCCATTGGCAACAGTTATAACCCTTGATGGAAGGGGTGCCTACAGATCTATATATTGAGGTAAAATGACATTGAGTCCCTATTCCTAGCCATTGCTTTAGATAATACACCATCTATACAAATAACTTAGGTAAAGAAGAACTCAAAACATTCTAAAATTCGTCCATTGTAGTCCCAACAAGAACATCAATGGCTGGAAGTCAGATTTTTCTTTCGTTATTTTTCTGCTTTAATTTGATTTGTGATATACAATTTGGTTATATGCATAGTTTATATCATTAAGAATTTCTTATATTTGGTATCAGAACAATTGTTTGCCTCTGCCTTGATGTGAATATGTTGGTTTAATGACTTTTGTTTTTTCACGTTCTGCAAAATGGTTACAAAACAAACCAAAATTTTGAAAAATTAATTTAGACAATTTTTTTGATGAAAAATAAGGTTAGGGATCATTGGGTAATTAGATTTATAACAATTCTATGATTTTAAGCGAGAATTTTGGTGTCCATAAGGCTTAGAAATACACAAGTCACCAACCAAGTCATAATTGGATCGCACGAACCCAAAACTTTTACAAGATTGATTTAAACAATTTTTGATGCAACTTAATATTAGAAATCATTAGAAATTATATTTCTATGAGTTCTAGGTTTTAAAACGTCATTTTTGGAGTCCAGGAGGCTTAGAAATGGACGGATCTAAAAGTCGAATCCATTCGGGTCCGTTTCAGGTCAAACAGACCTTGCTCAAGGTTGAAGACGACAAAAAATGACATGTTGTTTGATAGATGAGAAGGCTATTAGTCATTATGTAAAATGACATGCCGTCTTTGCGTCCAAAAGAAAAACATGTCGTTTTCTTCGATTGGACTGCCTTTCATATTGTAAAACGACATGTCATATTTTTGCTCATTAAGGGAAAAACAACATATCATTTTCTAAGTAGAAAATGTGTATTATTTTTTTTCTTGAACTGCTTGTTGTTTCTCACTGAAATTCATTTTTTAATTCCGTTTTGCATTTTTTTAGAAATTAAATATGAAATTTTGCAATAATTTTAAAATTTGATATTTTGCAAAATTTATGAATTAGCATTTCTAAAATAAAATTATGTAAAAGCCAAAATCTTTTATTTGCAATTAGTAGGAAACTTTGGTATTTATTTTAGTAATGCCTATATTTTATGCATAATTAATCTTGTATGTATCATTAAATTTTGTCATAAATCAATGCATGCAATTTTTGTGAAGCAAATGATTTGTATAATTTTTAATTAATTAAAGAGTAGCCATAGCATCTTTAATTATGCAAAATTATACATTAAGTGTTTTGATCACACATAGTATAATGACATTAGTTGTGATTAATCATATGTCATATAATAAATTTTATCCTACATGAATTTTTATTATATTTGTATGATTAATTTGGATGAAATATCAAATTATTTTTCTTAATTTATCCATAGGAATTAAGAAATGGAATATAACTTGATAGTTTCATTATAAGGTTATATATGAATCTGTTTAAATTAAAAATTTATGCCATAGGCCATTTTTATCTCATTGATTCACATTCTTGTAGCATGATTTACATTGGTCAATAGGATATGTTATTAGCCTCAATTTTGTGGCATAAGCATGTATGTTTAATTTTATGTAGTTATACAACTTGTGAATTACTCTGATTTTAAATATGACATTTCTAAATTAAATGGTGATAATATAAGATTTGGAAAGAAAGAATTCTCCTTCATTTGGGATGGATGGATAGTGATTATGCTATCCGTAAAGATAAACCACCTGTTGTTATTGAAACCAATCAACCAGATGATGTTGATCGATATGAAAAATGGGAGCGATTTAATCGTCTCAATGTAATGTTCATAAAAACCAAGATCTCTGCTAGTTTTCGTGGTTCTGTTGATCAGCATAATAATGTCTGGGATTTGCTGAAGGCCATTGAGAAGCAATTTGAGTCTTTAGACAAGGCATTAACTAGCAACCTGATTATGAAATTCTCATCCATGAAGCTCACTAGCAATCATGGTGTGCATGAGCAAATCATGCAAATGAGGGATATTGTGGTTCAATTAAAGACTCTTGAGGTTGATATGTCTAAGTCTTTCCTTATACATTACATTCTGAATACTTTTCCACAGCAATATGCACCCTTTAAGATCTCTTACAACACAAATAAGGATATATGGTCAATCGATGAACTTATGACCATGTGTATTCAAGAGGAAGGTAGACTGACTATGGAGGGAGGAGAAAGTGTGAATCTGACAACTCAAGGAAAGAGCAAGAATCAAGCCAAGCATAAGCAAAAGGGTAAGATACCAACCCAAGCTGATATCAAGAAGGAACCCAAATGCTTCTTCTATAGAAAGAAAAGGAACATGATGAAAGATTGTCCTAAGTTTAAGAGTTGGCTTGAAAAGAAAAGTAAACCAATCTCATTTGTTTGTTATGAATCCAATATGGTTGATGTTAGTTGTAACACATAGTGGATTGATTCTGGTTCTATAATCCATGTTACAAATTCTTTGTAGGGTTTGCAAAACCTAAGAAAGCCAATGACAAGTGAGCAGTGCATCTATTCTGAAAACAAGATGTGTTCTCATGTGGAGCTAATAGGAACATGCAATTTAACTTTACATAGTGGCTTTGTTTTGGTTTGGGAAAAGACCTTTTATATTCCCAGTTTCTATAGGAATTTAATTTCAGTTTCAAGGCTAAAGTGGTCATTGAACATATTAGATCTGAACTAATGATTGCTGATCCTTTGACAAAAGGCATGCCAACAAAGAGTTTTAAGGATCATGTAGTTAGGATGGGACTTGGTTCCATGATGTGATTTGTTTATACTTATAATTATTATGTATTTGAAACTCTTATTCAGTTGTAATGTTTTTCTCATATTTAGTTATATGCATATTCAATCATCTTGAGAAAACATATTTAAGTTGGACCTAGAATAAATGGAGGGTTTTTTCATTAAGTTGTGTTACCATATACGGGTTGGTATTAAGAGACAAAATGCATTATAATACATAGAAGATAATACTGGCTCTTAAGATGACCTATCACCATGATTCATGTGTTTGTTTCTTAAATAAAGTGTTGACGGAATTTTTTAGAAGATATATTGACCAGGTGGGAGAATGAAAAAATAGAACCATTCACATGGTTGTCCACAGTTACAACCTTTAGCAACTGTTGTGATTAATGTGGTCAATATATTTGTAAAAGTTGTGACTCTTGGTAACAATCAATGACGACAATTGCAACCCTTGATGGAAGGAGTGCCTATAGATCTATATATAGAGGTAGAATGGTATTAGGTCCCTATTTTTGGCAATTTCTTTAGATAATTCACCATCTATACAAATTGCTTAAATGTAAAAGAACCCCGAAACGCTCTAAAATTTGTCCATTGCAATCCCAACAAGAACATCAATGGCTAGAGGTTAGATTTTTCTTTCGTTATTTTACCATTTTAATTTGATCTGTGTTATGCAATTTGGTTATATGCATAGTTTAGATCATTAAGGATTTCTTAACTCACATAAATTTAACAATATTATGTATAATCTCATAAAATGAAAGAAAAAGTTCTTATTATATTGCAATTATATAAAAAGTAGATGAAAGTTCATATTAGACAAAATCTAACCAACTTACATTAATTAGTCAAATTTTTTGTTAATTACATCCTACCCAAAAATGTTAGAAAGTAGGTGACTATAACATTTATAATAACCTTATTACATAAGGCCAATGTTTGAAACTAAATTAAAGGGAATTCATTTTTGTTGACTGGTGAAACATTACATTAACTTAATAACATAATGTCATATATTTAAATTATATTGAAATTAAAATGTTTTTGCTTAATTGGTGAAATTTCATGTTATTTTCATACCACTAAATATAATGTCACAAAGTATACTTTCTTATTTTGCTAGCATATGCGCTACTAGTTCAAATTAGATTAAAATTTGGTTGATTGGCATTAATTTGTGAATTTTGATGCCTATTTTTTTTTTAATCGGAATTGAAATCATGATTTCCTGGTACTCACCTCCACCATTAGGAAAAAAGGTACCCAATTCATCATTAAATTAGACCTTAAGACTTTTACAGTCCACATTTTATTAATCTAATTTTAACCAGTAATAACTAACCAATGTTAAAAAATAACTTATAATTAATTTTAATCAATAGACAATAAAAATAGATTTTAACGTTACATAAAACATACTAAACTTTGACGTGTTACCGCACGAAAAGAAGGAAAAAAAAATCTAAAGCTAACATCTAATATCCTTAAAAAAAAATAAAACTGTCTCTATTGAAAAAAAAAAAAAGAAAGAAAAAAACCAAAAACCAAAAAAAAAAAAAAACAAAAAGCAAAAAAGGTACCTTTTTTTTATTATTCCCTAGTGCATTCGTAAATTTCATTAATTAGTATACCTCTTTTTCCATATCATATATGGTGCTCCACATGCATCATTCAAAAATTCATAATAATTTCCAGTATGTAAATCTTTTTTTATTGAAATATAAAACTCTTTTGCTTTTTTTTGTTTCTGTCAAAATGGATTTGAAAAGTAAAACTTTGAATTATTGTTAATCACTATTGTTGCTTTAAACTAAAGAGGGAAAAAAGTAAAAAGAAAAAAAAAAAAAAAACCACCAGAAAGGGTACTTTTGTGTGCACTTTCTTTGGCAGGGAAGGGAATCTGCCTGTTACTGTGAAAGACAAAACCCTATTCCATAGTTCTGGTGGAAATAATAGTGGGCTCCCCATGCTTTTGTTTTTGGTTTTTTTTTTTGAAATGAAAGAGAGAATTAGGTCATCATTATTTAGGAGTAAAAATAAATAGTCCAAAATATAATATTGTTTAGTAAATAGACCATGTGAATTGAATCAAATTTTATTTTTGTATAGAATGATTTAGAGAAAAACACAAAATAACAAACAAAAGACTAAAAATAAAACAAAACAAAAAGAAGAAAGGGATAAAATTAAAAATTTAAAAGAAAAGTATGTGATTCAAGAAATGCTATATACTTAAAATTAAAATTGTGATGTTTATTTATATTAAAAATTGAAACTTTGCTATTCTAGTGCAATTTTTTTTTTAAATTGTCTTATGTTTTTGTTGGGCAACTCATATTATTTAATCAAGAAGGAAGCATAATAATTTTGCCAAAAAAAAGTATAATAATATAACAAAATTAAGGAAGGAAGCATATAATAAACAATTTCTCCTCCATGTTCTTTCTCTCATTTAACACGATAGTTTTCCTCCCTTATGGTTTTTGAAATCCATCGTATAATAAACATCGTATAATAAACAATTTCTACTGGTGCATAATTCTCAAGAAACCCACCCGTACAGTTCTACATTTTCATACATAATTGCTTTTTTTTTATGAAGAATTGTTTTTTTTTTTTTTTGCTTATTATTCAACATTCAACTCTCAAAAAATAAAAAATAAAAAAAATTATCAAACAAAAGTACAATGAAGAGAAAATAGAAGCTATTATGTTAAGAAAAACATAGAATTTCTGGCGCATTTTCTTTTTCGGGAGACTTAGAAGAATATTTTTTCCACACATCAAACATTTTAAAACATTGAAAAAATGCATTGCCCGCATAGTTGTTGTTTATAATTTAAAAAAGAATTAAAAATTTATCCCTTCTTACTTAGCAGTGATCTCTACATAAATTATAAATAAACTAGATACATATTTTATCCTTTTTTGTTGTATTTAAGGCTGACAAACTCAATGCTCGTAGTTCAAAAATAAGGCCCGGTTGATAAGGTATTTTTATATAGTATAATTGAATTCCCTTTTTCTTCATGTTCTACGAACATTTCATCAAATTAGTAAACGAAATCATCTAGTAAAATTTGACTTTTGGATGGAGTATATTGTCATCTCCTACCAAAATTCTATCCAATAAATACTTCAACAGATAATAGCAAAGGAAAAACGTAGTATGAAGTAATTTTGGAATTTTTTAGAATTATTGATATTAGTAGCTTCTGAACTTTGGAACCCTTCTTTACTTTACTCATTGAACTTTAAAAATTACCACTTTACTACTTTAAACTTTCAAATATCATCATTTACCCCAATTGTTCAATTTTTCGTCAAAGGAGACCAAAATAGAGCTACATGAGCCACAACTAGAATCCTTGAAGCTATTAATGGCTTGATATTGCCCTTCTCTAAAATGAAAATTCCTAAACTTTTTCTCTTGTCTTCTTCTTCAGATTTGGGGTAGTCCGAATGCAACGACCTAATTTGCGTGTCTATAAATTGTATAAATGAGTAAGCACTGCTTGGACTGAAGCAACTTGCGGTAGAAGGTTTTATGGGTGCGATCAATATATCAAAATATGGTCTTTGCCTTTACAAGTCACCCACGTGTGATTCACATGGGTCTATTTATGTCTTTTTTGATAAAAACATAAATAAAGAGAGTAAAATAATTAAATATAAAGTTTTGAGACAATAAAATAGTGATTTTTAAAATTTAAAGAGAAAAGTGGGAGAGTCTAAAGTTGAGGTGTTAGTAACTTTTTTTATCTATTTAAAATAAATATAGTCCTTTCCACTTAACTTTTGGTTTGCCTTGTAGAACGCAGCGGATTGCGGAGCCATGCAGATCAGCTCCTACAATCTGTTGCACACTAACAATGTTCAAAAAACAAAAAATTCCAATCGGCTATAAAAGGTGTGTTGTTCTGACCAAAACAATCCACCTTCATCACTTCAGTTCCCAATAGGCAAAAAACGAAAAAGAAAAAAAAAATGGATCTCCGAAGCACTCTGTTGTTCACTCTCATCCTCCTGAGTCTCTCTAACTTCGTCAAATCCGTATGCTCTTTCTCTCCAAATTAATCTCTTATATTTCTTTCACTTTCTCAAAAAAAAAAAAAAAAGAAAAGAAAAGAAAAAAAGAGTAATCATTAGTTTCTTTTTTTTTTTTCAGGATTGTACGTACACGATCTTCGTCAAAACCGGAACGATTGATAATGCAGGAACGGACGCCAAAATCAGCTTGATGCTCTCCGATTTAAAGGGGCATTATATCTATATCAACGACCTAGAGACATGGGGTGGGATCATGGAACCCGGTCATGACTATTTTGAGAATGGTAATCTCGACGTTTTCAAAAACAAAGAAGCGTGTCTGTCTGGGCCGATATGCTGGATGGAACTGACATCCGACGGCAGTGGGAACAAACCTGGGTGGTTTGTCGACTACGTGGAGGTCTTCACCAGTGGGCCCCACGGCTCTAGCTCGGATACGAAGTTCACGTTGAACCGCTGGCTTGCCAAGGATGAGCCGCCGTATAGTCTCCAAGTCGTCATAAACCACTGCAACCACGGCGAGAATGACCAGGTTAAGACCAATTCGCCGAATAATATTGGACGTGGACGCTTAAGTTCTGTCGTATAAGAGGTTTACTTATTAAGTTGTGTGTCGTCTATGGGGATAAAATAAAGAATGGAGGGATGTTTAGGCGTGGGGTTAGTGGACAGACTCTGAGTCTTGCGAGGCGTAATGTTGATGGTTTGTTGTACTCTCTGGTTATCGTGATCCTTAAGCAACAAGAATTTATCTTGTTACTATTATAAATATGGGAGTCCTTGACTTACTACTCAAAAATTGGTTTATCTATTTTGTCTTTTTTGTCCTTTTTAATTCTGCTAGTTGAATTTCACGTGTGAGCAATTTTGGATGTTTTATCTACACATAAAATATTGATTACCGTGTCTTTACATCTTAATTTATTTAATAGTTATTATCTTAATGAGTTGTTAATCAATATGCAACTAATACAAGCATCATTATGAGTGTTGTTTTTACTCTAATAAATATTAAATACAGTGTCAGCTCAACCATAAGGCCAGTTTGGCTCGCCTGAGGCCCCAGGTTGAGCCAAGGCCCCAAAATATTAAGCCCATGGGCGAAGGAAATACTAGTTCAAATGCTATATGTTTTTTCATTTTTGCTGCATCTAATCTTTCTCAATTTTTGACCAATGTAGAAAGTGAAGAACTGGATTAAAATTAGATTATGTGTTCCCACATTCTTTTAAATCACATATCTTTCTGTTGTAATGATTGATGAAAAGTTAAGGAAAGTTGTAGCTAAAACGTTGATTCTTAGAATATATAGGAGTGAAATAATATGAAATTCATCAACCATTGCCCATGTGTAGATCCAAAGTTTCTAAGGATTTCTTATTCATTTTTTTTTCTTTTCCAAGGCCCCCAAATTATAAAGAAAAAAGCCTTTTTGTTAAAAAAATCCAATTAAAAGTTTTTTTTTATTTTGAAAAATATATTACTTTTCTTATAAGTAGATATAAGCAATTTTAAGCATGTGAAAATGTTTTTTACATTATTATTCAACCTTAAGAACTCAAAGTCATTAATATACTAGAAAAGCATTGTTTGAATCTTGAAAAACGTTTTAAATTATGATAGAAGACATTTCCATTATTCTTAGTTAGATTTACTATGACTTAGGTATTAAGTGATATTTTTAGAAGAAAAGTAACAACTCAACTGAAGTATTTTTTTTGTAAGGCATGCGTTTTTTATATAATATATAAACAATTTTAATGAATTGTTACTTCTGCCAAAAGGAGTTTTTCTTCTCTAAAAACGATTTAGTTGTATATTTTTAAACTTCTAAGTAAGTTTAAAAATTTTATCCATTTTTTTATATTTTTTTAAAACGCCCCTTAAAACTTTTTGCCTAAGGCCCTAAAATTGCTTGAATAAGCCCTGATTAGACATGAAAAATAAAATAAGAGTACATCTAAAGAAATATACATACATACATACATACATACATACATATATATATATATATATATATATCAACATGGGATTAAGATTCCAACCTACCGGCTGTGTTTTTCCTCTCCCACGTGGCCTCCAATTAGGAACATTACCTGTCACTAATTTGTGTTGTTTGTGGCCCACTTTGACATGATTTTGAGAAGCTTATCAATTGTTAACCCATTATTGGCTGTTGAGCAGCTGAGTTAAGTGGCGTACTTGTAATCTATGTACGACCACGTAATTATAGTTATTTTATCGTAACCTAGCTTCGATCTCAACGTAACGTTTTTTTTTTTTTTTTCATGTTTAATGTGCATAAAGAAATTATGTACGGATAGAAGTCGGTGAAGGACCACGTAAATTTAATTCCTTCATCATAACCCGGCTTTGATCTCTGATCTCGACATAACTTTTCTTTTATTTTTCTCTTTTTTTTCGCGGCAATATACACTACAAGAATTTCAATTTTCCATGACCAAAATTGGTCACAGAATGAAATATATTTGGCCACCAAAAGTTTCCATGATTAAAATTTTTTGGTCATAAGCTGGTTACAAAAAACTAGTCATGAAAGGTTTTCGTGACCAAAAAGTTTTTTTTTTTGGGTCACAAATTATTTCGTGACCAAATTTGGTGACCAAAAGAGGGTTGGGATGTTTCGTTCTACATTCTGTGGCTAAAATTTTGGTCGCATAAAATATTTGGTGGTAGAAATATAACTTTCTATGACCAAAATTTTGTCCAACTATGCAATATTTGATCACAAAAAGGCGATTTAGTCATAATATATTTTGTGACTAAATTTGGTGACCAAATAATGTGCATAATTTGTCACTAAATGTTTTCACAACCAATATTTGGTTACAGAAATTACACTTTTGGTGACCAAGTTACTTTTATCTTTGGTCACAAATTGTTTTTACAAACAAATTTTGGTGACAGAAAAGACTCTTTTGGTCACTAAATCTTGCTTTTAGCAACTAAATTTGGGTCACTGAACATAACGTAATTTGAAAAAAAGATGAAAAAAGAACTGAAATTGATCTTTTTTATTTTCAGTAAATGAAATTGAATCGTTTACAAACAATATATATATTAAAAAGAAACACTAATATCTAATAAGCATAGTCAGACAAACTTAAAATCAACATAACATAAATGTGCCCACAAAGTCAAAAAGAGAGCGATATACATTTTCCCTCTACCAAGTAAACCACAAAAGAAAGTGACATAATCCTAAGAAGCATAAAAGACCATGAATTTCCATTCTCAACATCCAAAGTTATAGCTTTCTTGGCATGTTGAATGCTTTCTTCAATGAGTTCTGCCTGATAATCAGTACCTAGCAAAGTAGATAGAAAAGTTACATGATTTGACAAAGCACGCAATTTGAAGGCCAAAATAATATCCTCTCCCACCCTTCATCTTGTCGAATAGAGAAAGAAAATGAAGCTTCTAACTTATTCTTGCAACTAGATAAACAAGCCTAATGATCACATAAAAAAAAAAAAATCTTCTCCCAAAACAAGCACAGAAGAATAATAGCAAGATAAAGCAAACAAAAAAACATGAGGCAACGGATTTTTAAGCACTAGTAAAATCATGAGCCATATTTTTAACGAGTAGATTACCCTTCAAAAATAATAATAATAAAGTTATAACTCTGCACACTATGAGCTTGTTGCATATGATTAATTTATTAAAGAATTTGAACCTCATAGACGTGAAAAGAGAATAGAAACTGTCCAACCTTCCGAACATAATCTAGTAGATCCATTGCATAACGCAAAACAACATCTTCTGTGACCAAACTACTTTTTAGCCACAGATAGTTATTTTGTTTAAAAAATCAAAAAACTTAATTTTTTTTATATTTAAATAAATATTTTCAAATGATATTAAACATTAAATTACTTATGAAATAACGAATTTTAACTTTTTGAAATAAATTAGAACCATCAATGACATAAAATTATTATTTTAATCACTTTATATATTACAAACTTCATTGCTAATTAGTTTGACACTACAATTTTTTGCTTAAAACTTTTAATTTTACTATAAAATCACATGAAAATTAAATTAGCAAAAAAACACAAAACAAGGGTTTAAATAGTAAAAAAATACTCAGGGACCAACATAAGGATTTAGTTGCAAAATATAGTTTTCTGTGACCAAATAAAAAAATTTGTTGCAGTAAGCATCTTTTGGTGACTAATAGGGTGTTTGAAAGAGTAGTGGGAACTAGTGGTTAGAACCACTTTTACTATAGCATGTGAGAGCTTTACACTGTAGTATTTTTTTTATTGTTACTGTAGCATGTGAGAGCTTTATACTATTCATAATTGAGTTTGTGGTGGAAACCATGGTTCCCACCATTATGCCAAACAAGGGGTAAAATTTGGTTGCAAAATAATTTTCTACTATGACCAAACTACTTTCTGGTCACAGATAATCCTTTTGTTTTAAAAAAAAATCAACAAATTTTATTATCTTTTTATGTTTGAATAAATATTTTCAAATGTTATTAAACTCTTATATCACTTATAAAATAGCAAGTTTTAACTTTTTAATGAATTAGAAACATCAATTGTATAAAATAAAACACTTTATATATTACGAGCTTGCTTACTAATTAGTTTGATGCAAAAACATCTTTGTTTAAAACTTTTAATTTTACTATAAAATCATATCAAAATTATAATTTGTGCTCTTAAAGGAAGTTTTTTAATTTATTCAATCAAGGAAAATACAAAAAGGATAAAAATTAGCAAAAAAAAAAAATACAAAAACAAGGATTTAAACAATAAAAAACATTTTGTCACCAAAACGTAGATTTGATCATCAAATATTGTTTTCTACACTAAATAATAAATTTGATCGTGAAAAGCATCTTTTTGTGACTAAAATTTGGTCGCAAAACAACATCTTTCATCACAAAACTGTTTTTTGATCACATATAGTCTTTGTTTTAAAAACAAACAAACAAATTTAATTATTTTTTTATGTTTAAATAAATATTTTTAAATGAAATTGCACACTTATATTACTCATAAAATAGCAGGTTATAACTTTTTTAAAAAATAAATTAAAAATTAAAAACTCAATTTTTACCAAATGACCGTACCAACTTCACGCCAAGCAAAAAAAAAAAAAAAAAAAAAAAAAACAAACAAACCACAAAAACAAAAACCTCTGCTCTTTTTACCGCGACGCAAGAGTCTTTCAGAAAAAGCTCATTTCATACTAAACAAAAACCTTTAATAAAAACGTCTCAAACAAAAATTTGACCAACAACTCTAACAAGGGAAAACCTAAATAAAAAATTAAAATGTTTTATTGTTTTTAACTCTTCTCAACAACATTTAAATTAAATCACAACAAATCTAAAAAATAAAAACCTAAATAAAAGTTAAAACTTTTTTTTTTTTTTTTTATCTCTCCTCGTCTCCTATACCGGCAGATCTAACTTAGGTGGTTCAAAAACCAGTGACAGTGTAGAGATTGACGCTTGGATTGCACAGGGCTGCGTATAGTGGCAAGAGATGTAGCAAGTTGTAAACGGGCGGAGCAACAGGGAGGCTTGGGCCTTGACGGGACGAGTGGACCTTGAGGGTGGCGTCATAGGATGAGATGGAATAATGGAGG
Source organism: Artocarpus hirsutus (assembly GCA_946598075.1). NCBI lineage: Eukaryota > Viridiplantae > Streptophyta > Magnoliopsida > Rosales > Moraceae > Artocarpus > Artocarpus hirsutus. The sequence goes on from CAMOHE010031094.1 coordinate 19,436, forward strand.
AGTGATGGCGCTTTGCAACGGCACCTCCTTGAGGCTTTGCGAAGATAAGGAGACAATTGCGAAGATAAGTGGATTGATTTTGTGCTTCCGGCACAGTAAGGAGCACCCAGAGTAATAGGTGGAGAAATTGTCGGCGATGGAGCGATATCACATAATGCATAAAGAATAACAAAAAACAAAACAAATGTCATATTTAGTTGTTTTTAAACAACTCATGGGCTGATCCTTTAACTAAAAAGGTCAAAACCACTTGACCAACATTGGCCATAGATTGAATCATCAACGGTCCACAAACAACAGCTGAACGGTTTAGCCGGCTGGATGGAAGTATATCCCTATTAATATGAACATGTGACGAAAAAAAAAAACTAAACAAAAATACATTAAGAAAGGAATTATAGATATTACATTAATAGAAGTAAAATAAGAGAAAACAAGACATGTTAGGAATACATCAATAAGTACAAATTAGAAAGAATGCATCTATTAGAAAATAACAATTGAAAGGATGAACTAAAAAACACTTTTAAAACTAGACGCATTTTAAAAAAAAAATAATATTAACAATTGGAAGGATGAACTAAACAAACTTTTAAAACAATACACATTTTCAAAAAAAAAAAAAAAAAAGATTGTTGTAGTGGACCAATTAGAAAAGAAAATTTCTTTATCTTATAGGATTTAAAACCCCACTACTCACAAGATTATAGATCCAATTTAACATGTAGTGTACTTTTTAGACTATGATTCACTGCTTTGTTACTAGTAGGTTTGTAATCCTATGGGTTAAATAGGATTGCTTGTTAGCAAAACTCAAAAACATATTTTAATATGTAGGAACAAAAGAGAGGGAAAAAGAATTTAAAAAAACATACAAAAATATAAACTTGTAGATAAACATGGACAATTTCAAGAGAAGTTATTTTAATGGGGGCAAAATAATATAACAACGAAGAAGCAAAAGAAACGCTACAAGAAGAAAAGGCTTTTATTGAGAAGTTGTTGCTAATATGACGTTGCTAAAAATTTGCTGCTATAAAAAATCTATATCGACAGCACAAAAACTTAACGGCAGCAATTTGTTGCTAAAAATTTTTGATAAGATTCTCACACATCAAATTTTAGCGACGACATTTTTAAATTTATCATAGTTAAAAGTTTTAAATTTTTTAATTTTTGAATTTGAATTATTAGTTGTAGCGATGACAAAATCATCACTAATAATTTTACAGCATTGATTATAACGATACGTTCTTGTTAAGTTTTGTAATTGAATTATTTATTTTAATTATAAAAAAGTTATTTTGTACGATTTATTTGTTCTTACAAATCTAGCTTTTGCTGCGTCATTACTGACTCCTCAAACCCACTCCTCAGTTTTGTAAAGGTGGCAATCACGCCAATTGATTAGTTCATAAGTTTCAAGGTTAGTAGAGAAACATATATATATATATATATATATATATATAATCATCATAAACCGATGGCCGTAGAGGCCAATTATCTTCAATAAAATTTAATTAAACCATCAACAGGTCCATGAGCACATGTCCATAGTATCTAGATAAGTGATTGAGGGATTTAAAACATTATATAGAAGCATTATAACAATGGAGGGAAAAAAAAAAATATAATTGGCTATAAAAGGACTGTTGTACTCACCAAACCAATCCACCTTCATCACTTCAGTTCCCAATAGGCAAACAAAAAAATGGATCTCCGAAGCATTTCAGTTCCCAATGGGAAGACTCATTCCCCTGAGTCTCTCTAGCGTCGTCATCTCCGGCTGCATAACCTCTTTCTCTCTAAATTAATCTCTTATGTTTCTCTTTCATTCTCAAAAAGAAAAAAAAAAAAAAAGATTCTAATCACTAGTAGTTTTTTTGTTCAAGATTGTACGTACACCATCTTCGTCAAAACCAGAACGGTCTCTAGTGCAGGAACGAACGCGAAAATCAGCTTCATGGTGTCCTATTCAACGGACAACTATATCAATATCCAAAATCTAGAGACATGGGGGGACATGGAGAACGGTAATCTCGACGTTTTCAGAAACAATGAGGCATGCCTGCCTGGGCCGATATGCTGGATGCAACTGACATCGGACGGCAGTGGGTACAAACCTGGGTGGTTTGTCGACTACCTGGAGGTCTTCATCGCCGGGCGGCCAAGCTCTAGCGGTAATGAGAAATTTCTGCTGAACCGCTGGCCTGGCTCTCCCTGTCTGAGCCGCCGCATACTCTCGAAGCCATCGTAGACCACTGCAAACGGAGTGGGAACGACCACATATTTCGACACCAGGTGTACACCGTTTCGCCTTACTAAATCGGACGTTTAAGTTCGGTCGTGTAAGAGGATTAGTTATTAAGTTGTGTGTCGTCTATATGGATAAAATAAATAATAAATGAATGCTTGGAAGTGGGCTTAGTGGAAGGTAATGAGAATAAGAATAAACGGTTTGTTGTACTCTTTGGCATGTTATCGTGATCCTTAGTCTATACTAATAAATTTCTTGTTACTATTACAAAAAAGGGAGTCCTTGATTTACTATTCACTAATTGGTTTTATCTATTTTCCCTAGTTGAAATTCAAGTGCTACGATGTGAGACTAATTTTATATATACACGTAAAATATTTATGTGTGGGTCATTACGTTTTAATTTATTTAATAATAAAAATATTAATGGGTTATTAATCATGTACGCAACTAATACAAGCATATTATGAGTATAGCTTTTAACATAATATAAGGATTAGACATGAAAAATAAAATAAAAACACACATATATATATATATATATATATGTGCATATATCAATATGAACAACTGAAAAAAGGGAAAAAAAATTAAGAAAGGATTATATTGTTGAAATTATGTTAACGGAAGTAAAATAAGGTAAAAACACACGTATCAAAATTATGCCAACAAATAGAAATTAGAGAGAATGCATTTATTAGAATATAACAGTTGAAAGGATAACCTAAAGAAATCTTTCAAAGAAGACACATTTTCAAGAAAAAAATTGTTGCAGTGGGCTAATTAGAAAGTAAAATCATTTTCATCCTTGTAAGGTTAAAACTCCAATACTCACAAAACTGCAGCTCCTCAGGATATAGTATACTTTCAGATTGGTCCCCACTGTTTTGCGGGTTATTACCCATGAGCTTAAATAGAATTGCTTAAAAAAAGGAACAAAAAAAACTCAAATTTTTTTTTTCAATATGTAGGAACAAAAGAGAGAGAAAAAGCATTTCAAAAAAATTACAAAAATAAAATATTGTGAGTTGAACTGGGGTTTTTTGTTATAATTTAGATCGTTGAATTCCAAAACAATCCCAAAAAGCTCATTCTTATAGGTCGCAGTATACGGTTATATGAATCTGGAAAAACCAAAATATCGAGCTTAAATTTGTATACGAAGAAAAAAAAAGGAAAAAAGGAAAAATAGAAGCAAATAAAAATGGTAGTATTAATCACAAACAATAAAGTCTAGGTGAGTTGTAGGTTAAATCCACAAGGGGAGTGTGCTCGAAATAGTTTCCAAAAATAAACTTTCAAAAAAGTAACTGGTTTTGCAAAAAGAAGTTTAAATTAAACAAAAAAAAATGTGATTTTAGACATAAAATTAAAAAAGCATAAAACAAACATGGGAAGGTTTTGAGAATCACTTACATGTTCATAACCGGTAAGGAATTTAATTCTATTTATGAGTTTCTAAAGCATTTAAAATATTAAATCTTTTCTCATTAAAAGGAGCACATTTATTATTTCAATGAGTCCTCTAAGAGCAACAATATAATGCAGTAAATAAAACCTTTGTTGCTACAATATTATAAATCACAACCTTAAAATAGAAAAGACAAAATGAATCAAAATTAATATGTTTTAGTGGATTAAATTTTGGCATTAACTTCGGTAGACCTTCATCTTATAAAATATCAAAAAGCAACAATAAAACAAGCCATAGGGTAGTAAAAAACATCCCATAAAATTAAGCATTATTTCATCATTATTAATATTGATTATGCCAAAAATTAAATTACATAAAAAAAGCATAACTAAATTTCTGCAAGAATTGATAGCATAATTGATAGCATAACAACATCAACAATAATTATTAAAAATATAAAAATATAACTTATTCTACAAAAAATATATGCATTTTAGTACACATATAGAATTAAAAACCATAATAGAATACGATATAAATAAGATCAGCTCATTACCTTATCAAATTCTCTACATTAATTTAAACATTATTTCAAAATTTTTCGTGGGGTTGGAGGAGTGTATTGGAAGCATATCCACCATATGGAGGGGATACTGAGCTTGAGAGCTTAGCTATAAAGATGGGGTACAAGAAAAACAGGGTAGGAACCCCTTTTTATGGCCAAAATTTTACTACAGAGCTATAACATTGCACAAGATAAAAGTGCATAAAAGATTATTTTTTGTGTTATTAACAATAATGGCCACTAAACTTTGAAGTATCTTTCATTTTGGCCTTGAACTTTTAAAAACATCAATTTAGCCCCTGAATTTATAAAACTTCTCACCTTGTTGTATGAGCTTTAAAAATCACCACTTTGTCTCCTGAACTTTGAAAGCTCCTTCATTTATCCTTTAAACCTCCGATTTTTCATTCAAATAGATAAAATTTGCTGATATCTCTTATCTTTAATGTATAACTCATCTCTTTATTATTCAAGTTCAAATATTGACAAACAATATTGACTTACTAAATAAGTTACACATTAAAGATGGGATAAAATGCATAGACAAACCCTTTCTAAATGAAAGTTCAGATTAAAAAAATTAAGTGAGAGTGTAAATGTGCAATAAAACTTGAGAGTGATAAAATCTTATTTTTATCCTTACAGGTGACCCATGAATGAATCACGTTAGCTTAATTCATATATTTGAACAAAAAATCGGACATCTAGGAAGGTAAAATGAGGAGTTATAAAAGTTCAAGGGACAAAATAGTAATTTTCAAAGTTAAGGGACAAACTGTGGAGATTTGAAAATTAAAGAGTAACGTGGTGATTTTTAAAATTCATAAGTTGGCGGACATTACAGTTTAATTGCTATTGTTGTTAATAACTTTTTTTTTTTTTTTCTCTTTCTTCTTTTCTCCGAATCATGGCGTGCAAATTTTTTGAAGTCCTCTACTGCTCTAGAGAGGAGGGCTGTTCAGAAACGGGCGAGATTTGGCCATCGAATGTCCATCGACGAAGAAGAGGCAACCTTAGTTAAGGACAGTTGGCGCCCTTCGATGGAGACGGGAATCCATTGGATGCTGATTAGACGGTTGCAATTGAGCAAGCAAGGGCCGAGGCCGGAGCTAACCCCATGCTAGAGAAAGCAGTGCAGAACCTAGCGGGCCGGCCGCACCGATATATGTGTTGTAACGCATAAGCTGACATCAAGGCACTTGGACAGCTCGGATCAAAAGGACGGTGCATCCGACGTCCAGAATCTAGCCAAGCATCCAGCACTATTCTAATTAAATTGCTTCCTCTTAATTCAATTTTGACCCCATTTTTCAAATATTCTTATACCATTTACCTCCATTTTGTACCCTGATTTCAAATATAATGACAAACAAACACAAAAGAACTATTGTTTTATAAAAACAAAAATTACGAAAATTAATAAATATTTATAAAACATTTAACTGTAAACTAAATTAGAACACAAAACACACATTAAAATAAAAAAAACACAACATATCCCTATGGTTTTTATTTTATTTCACACAAATTAATTATTACTACATAAAAACACTTCTAAAAATTATTAAAAGTGTTCTAAAACATAAAAACTTGCTCAAAACATACACTTAAACATAATTTTATGCTAAGACACAAAAATACTACTTAACACAAAAATGTCGTAATTAAGAAGGGACTCACAGCGAGAAATCACACAAAAGCGTACTAAGTAATAACACAAAAATGTTGTAATTAAGGAGTATTAACGAGAAATAAAGTGTCCTAGAGTCTCATCAATAGGTTTAGACGATATCGTTTAATCAAAACCTGGATAACAGCTGTACTTATTTGAGTTGCAGCACCCAACAATGTATTGCATCCCATTTATAAGCACAAAAAAAAAAAAAGATCCATTTTCCAGAAGTAACAGAAGTGTTTTTAAGTATTAGATAAAGCCTCTCTCTGTTTTAGAAAGTAATAACATGCAAAGAAAACAAGTGCAGGCAAGTACTAGCCAAAAAAAAAAAAATCAGAGATGTAAATAACTGAAATAAATCCAGACTTCACCATGTAACACGGTTTTGCAGTGCTACCAAACTGCCCTTGGATACAACTCAACCTAAAAGTTGTCAAGGAATGGCAATGATCTTATCGAAATTGACAAAAAGAAAAAAAAAAAAAACATGAAAATGAGTACGTATTTCGCCAGCGTTCTCCACAATGTATTGATATTGGCAACCGGGAATAATATGGCATAAAATAACCATCATTTTGACTGTCCAACAATAACAACATTCATTCGTTGATTGAGGAAGCATAGAACGCAAGAGAAATAGAAGTCAAAAGGTTCTAAGTGGATGCACCAACAGTAAATCCATAAAATAAAAGAACAATAAATGTCAGAATTAAATATTATTGAGCACATCAAATCCTACTCAAATAATCAAGTCTTGTTTTAAAGAGAAAGTAATTAGATCAAATTTGGCCTAGAGAGGACTCGCGCATGAGGACTAACCACGAAGAACAATGACCCTCATTTTATACACCTCAAAAGTTTTTGCCGACAATAAGTTGTTAAACACTCCAGAAATGAACTCAACATGACCATAAAAAAGAATCATCCTTTATAAAAAAAATTTAATGTTCGGTAAATTATTTTCTCAATCAGGAGAAATTGCTATTAACACTAAATGACAAGCGTTTAGGATAAAGAATTTTGTGACTATTGTAAAGACAATGAGGAGGATCATAAAGAGATAATAAAGTTTCCAAGGGTCGTAACTGTAAGGTCCAGCAACAGAGACAGATATAGATGATGCGCAAGCATAGTCAAGACATGAAACACTGCAAACCATATCATATCGTGCCAATGATGAAGAAGAGAACAACACTGAAACAAACTGACTGCATAAGGAAATAATAGAATGCAAACAAAAATTAAGAAAGTAAAATTACATATGTTGGACTGAGCAAACAACTTAGAAGAGAACGACATATTACACAGAGAATAATCTACAAGTTTAATATATGGATATTTATCTTTTTATTATATCCTCTATTTTAAATTTATTCAAACGCTATACTTTTGGTTTTGATCTCATCAAATATATACCCTTAAATTAGATCTAAGATAAAAATTTATACCTTTTCCTAACCTACCTTTAATCTTCACCAAAGAAATTTTTAAAATACCCTTAAACAAGAAAATAAGAAAACTTAAAAAATTTTAAAAAACCTTAAACTAAGTGTTATGATTGAAAAATGTCTAGAATACACTCAAAATGGTTTTTTATGTGTTTTGATTTTGTTTTTGTTTACTTTTGAAAGTTTTTTTTTCTTTACTGAAGGATATTTTGGTCATTTTAAAGATCAAAAATCGATTATTAATTGAGGTAATGTATAGATTTGTGATTAAACTTAATTTGAAAGTATAATTCGATGAGATCAAAAACTAAACATATAGATATTGAATAAACCTAAAATATAACATATAAAAAGGTGAATAACCTGTAATATAATGAAGAAATACAAGAAAATAACCTCTTGCGGGCAGTTAAGTTCATCACCTAATAAGTCAAAAACAATAAAAAAATCTTTTTTTTTCACTCTTGGTCCCCTCTTGATTTTTTCTCTCTCTCTTTTTTTTTTAAAAGAAATTCCTTCATAATGACACACTCACAAATGGATTCCTTACAAAATGACAAACTCACAAAAAAGATTATATTGACTAAAGTAACACCTTGTTGTTCAGTACCGGTGTCATATAATGACCCACATATCTATTTGGCATGATATTTTCTACTTTTGACCTAAGCCTGTATGGTTTTATTCTTGGCCTTCACCCTAAAAGGTCTCCTGTTATTAGAAAATGGTGTCCTTACTTATGATCATTCGTAGGCGATATAGGACTACACAATCCATCGTCTCTTGACTCTTTTCGTCTCGAGGAAATTACTGTTGTTACATATCTTATAGATATCTACTCTTTTTTTTCCTCTCTTTGGGTCCCTTCTTGATAATTTAAAAAGAACAAATAAAAAAAAAAAATCCTTACAAGTTCAGATATGAATAGCAAATATAAATTGAAGGAGGTAAGACATATTCTTAATGCTTATAACCCGCTGGAAAGGTCATCACAAAAGCTACAAACTAACAAATAAAAATTAAGAAACTAAAAGGAAATTGTAGCATATCGACCACCTTTTATAACTAAGGTAGCCTATTTACCATTAGTGAGAAGATAATAGGCCATTCTGATTTCAAAGCTATTAATTTAACCATTTTATTCTTTATAGGTTTACTCTCCTTCCTTTTCTACACTACACATCTTTCTCTTTCCCTCAGTCGTTGTCAAAGATCTTCCACTGTTGGAGAACCGGTGGAGAAGATGGAGAAGGTCGCATCACAGTTACAACGCCAAGATGGTCGCAATAATCGTGAGGCTCACTATGGCTTCGACAACGATGACGAGGATCTCATGACGGTGTTAATCGATTGCGACAACGAGAATCATTGTCAGCCTCTCAACATTGCGACAGTGAGATCACTAATCGCCATGAAAGCACACCACCATTGACCGCGCTTTACTCTGTTGTCGCTCACAATGAGAGATCAGCCGACAATCAATCACGATCGTGATCTCCAAGACCTCGCTAGAGATCTATCATCACCTTGGCTCTCCTTTGTAGTTCGACGAATCCGAGAGAGCAATGCTGAGTAATTTCGAAGAAAGAAGTGAAATAATTTTTTTAAGAAGAGGCATGATAATATCGAAAAATTAAGTAAAATTGGACAGATGCTTCGAGTTCATAGGTTTTGAACAAAATCAAACTCTTTATGAACAATTTTTTTTAACGTTTATTTTTCGTTCCAAACAGTTGTTGTTGTTGTTTGGGTGAAGGAATCAAATAGTATATTAGGCTAAGAATTAGTAATATAAATTATGCCATTTGTTTTTAAAATCTATAAGAAATAGCACATCATGTTTTCAAAGCTAACACTAAATTAAAATGCGAACAATTATGAACACCAAAAAAAAAAAAAAAAATGAGCCCAAAATATATAATATGGCATAATTCGAGTTCCAAATTCTTATTTTTTATTTTAACATTATATATGCAGACATTTTTAGACAAAGGATCTTAAAATAATAGATAGTTTGTGCAATTATTTCTTAAGAAAAAAATAGATAAACATCGTAGATAATCTTCTAAAACAACTTGATTAGACTTGTCTGGTGTTTTGGCAAAATTAATTTAATTTATTGAATTATTCTTTGACAGCCGTTACTTAATTGTAAATGACAAATTGAATGCAATATCAGGAGCTTAAATTTGATTCTAAGCTTC
>CAMOHE010031094.1:31634-46270 GCA_946598075.1 Artocarpus hirsutus
ATAGATAAACATCGTAGATAATCTTCTAAAACAACTTGATTAGACTTGTCTGGTGTTTTGGCAAAATTAATTTAATTTATTGAATTATTCTTTGACAGCCGTTACTTAATTGTAAATGACAAATTGAATGCAATATCAGGAGCTTAAATTTGATTCTAAGCTTCGGAATCAAAAGCAGTCACAATTCACAATTTCACAACGTTTGATATCAAAGTAATGCCCTCAAACAAAAAAAAAAAAAAAAAAAAAAAGCTCAACAAACACATGTTACAAAAGATAGAAATAAATGTAACGATAAGATTTTTGTACATCAAGCGTAGTTTAAATAATAATATTAAATTCAAACAATATACAACAAATAAGCAAGTAGAGAACGAGAAAAGTACGGAGAATATTAAGAGAAAAAAAGTGTAAAAAAGGAGAAAGAAGGAATGCTTGAGAAATCTGATAAAGAGCTATCCGGCTACTTAGGTGAATTTTATGATCACGTCCTCCTTCATACAATGCACATGCCCAAATTATGTAGAGAGGTCTAAAGTTTAATCTAACATGCTTTGGAACTTTGAGGATGCTAGATTGTTCAAAAGTGAAGAATATAATTTGATTCTTTCATGTTTTAGTATTTACGTTTAGTATCGTGATGCAACATGGGCGTCTTAACGGGAACTTGCATAGTCACTCATAATTGGATGGGCATGGTTGTGTTTCCGTGTTACTGTATAAAGTTTGAGTTTGTGCTGTAAATAATATAACACAATGAGTTTGAATCAAGATTTTTGGGTTCTAACTCAATTTTTAAACACAAAATTGTTTTTGGGGATATGCTTGTAGGAATTTTTAGTTATAATATTTCGCATTTTACACTTAAATTATAGATTATAAAAAGCCCCTTTCTCTTTGTGGCTTGGTATATCTCAATTCATGGTACAATGACAACTTATGGTTGTGATTATTGGATTTAAATTATCTATCTAATTTTTATTGTTATCTTTAACCAATCATATATTGTCATGTTATTTAATTAATAAGCATGAAAAGTTCAATTAAAAAACATTTCAAAATTTTTAAATAGTGTGACAAGATATGATTAGTTAAACACTGTTTTAGACACTAAAGTTCGACATATGATTCAAGCCAGTAGATTCTAAATAAGAGCAAACTTTTTTTGAACAATTTTTTTAATGTTAATTTTAAGTTCCAAACAATTGTTGTTGCTGTTTGGGAGAATGAGCCAAATAGCATATTTATACTAAGAATTAGTAATATAAATTGGCATTTGTTTTCAAAATGTGTAGAAAATAGCACATCATGAGAAATTAAAATATATCTCATGAGAAATTTACAATAAAAACCTCAAAATACCCTCACTTCTTTCTCCTCCCCACATCCCCCTCTTGTCCCCTTGCCAATACCATCGACGACTAAGAAAATATCCTTGAAAATGTTGTATTTTTAGTAAATACAAACATTTTTTTGACGACATGTTAAACATCACTAGCGCTGCATGACGTTGCTAGCAGTTGAAAAATATAATATTTACATAAAAATATCGTATTTTTATGTCAATACAAAATTTTACCAGCATCGTCACCAACCCCCTAGCCCTGGCAACATCAATGACAACCAAGAAATAACAATATTTACATAAAAATATTATATTTTTATATAAATACAAAAGTTTTCTAGCAATGTCATTAGACCACTAACAATCGGGAAGTATGAAATTTATATGAATATACCATATTCTTTGTAAATATAAAAATTTTCTGATAGTGTTGCTTACTACTGAAAAATACAGTATTTCACTATTGATCCATTTCAAAAGCAACAACACCCTCACCAAATCCACCGATCGAGTGTCGTCCATCCGATCTCCATTTGATTTCGATTAATCCATCTACCTATGATTTGCGATGCAACAAGATGATGAGGATGATTATCACAACAGAGATCACGAGGCAGAAACCATGGAGGATGACAGAGACGACAAAGATCCTTGGTTCCCGCTCATTGTCACCATCGTCTAGCTGTGGTAATGCCAGAGAGTCAACCTAAAGTCAAATCAAGGAACCAAAGAGAAAGACGATTCTTTAGAGGAGAGAGAGGAAGGAAGGAGATGAGGGAGAAAAAGAGAAAAAATGATAAGTTGTGATTGTTTAAAAATGAGGGGTAAACCCTTAAAAAAATGTGGAGTATTTTAGGGTTTTATTTTTTGGTTTACTTTGTAAATCATAATTTATAATCAGTATGTTATTTATTATACATTTTTAGAACATCTGACATAATTTGTTAATCAACTAAAAAATCTACAATTTACTACAATTTCTGTTGTTGTTGTTGTTGTTGTCGTTGTTGTGAAGCTCCAAACAAGTTTTAGTGCTAACATCCGCCACATATCGAAACATCCTATTGCTCAAATGTTTTGTTCTTGTCCAAAAAAGTTCACACTTTTTGTTCTTTTTTCTTTTTCCATTTTTTTAGAGAGCTTGTTTAATTTACTCCACTTTTCTTCAATCCGTAGAAGATTATGCAGGATAAATTTAAACATCCTTCGAAACTACAGTTGGTATAACTCTCGTCCATTTGGGCAAACACGTAAATTCAAATCTTCTTTTTATCTATAAATAACTCAGACGTATCTCTTTTATCAGCATCTTTTCACTTTACGTTCAAGCAGAAAAAAAATAAAAATAAAAAAGTGTGCTTCCCACTCGGCCATTGCACATCTTCCTTGTAGATTTAAAAGCTCTATCAACATCATCATTTACAAAGCATAACCAAATGTTAAAGCAGGTTTGTCCATGTTCAGTTTTAGCCGTCCTTTATTTCGTTGCTTCCAAGGTTCCCAACGACCGGAACTGGTATGTTGTTTCTCTTCCCCTTTTTGTAACTTTAGTTTAAGTATGACAGCCAAGTTCGTTACACCACTCATTTTCATTATTAAGTATGACAGCCAAGTTCATTACACCACTCACTTTCATTATTCTGTGAAACCCCATGCTCTAGTATTTATCACTAAATGTTTTGTAGAGTTTGTTTTCTCGTGAGGACTTTTAATGGCAGGGATTTGTTAGTGCCCTAGAGCCACTGGGCTTATGGATAACAACTTGGCTGCTAATACTCTGATTTAAAAATTTTTAAAATTTGATTGTGTACTCGTCTTTTCCAATAAATTCTAGTTTCACAAAGCTTTTAGGATTTCTAGGAACGCTTTCACTGGAGGGTAATAAATTACCGACTAGTATATATGAGGTTACAAAGACTTTGAGCACTTTAGGAATAGAGTATGAGAAAATTCATGCTTGTGAAAATTATTGTGTTCTTTATAGGAATGAGTATGAGGACGAGAATTATTGCCTGGTTTATAAAGAGTCCAAGTGGAAGAAAGGAAAGGAGCCAAAAGACCATAAAAATGGAGTGCCGACGAAGGTGTTGCGGTACATTCAACTGGTACCATGTTTGAGGAGTCTATTCGGAAACGTAGAGCATGCCAAGAATTTATTATAGCATCATGACAAACTGGTTGACGATGGTATGCTTAGACATTTGGAGGATTCACCACAATGGAAGACTTTTGAAGCCATCATCTCGAGCGTAGTGCAGATCCAAGAAATATACATTTTGCTTTGTCAATGGATAGAATGAATACACATGGTAACATGAGTAGTAGGCATAGAATCTGGCTTGTAATTCTTGTCAACTATAATCTCTCTCCAAAATATGCATGAAGCGAAAATTCTTAATGTTGTTTTTATTGATTTTGAGTCCTCACCAACCGGGAAATGACATTGCTGTGTACTTGGCATCATTAATCGATGACCTAAAGTAGTTGTGGGAAAATAGAATCGAAGTTAGAGATACTTATTGAGAAGAGACGTTCACACTCCGAGTCATGTTGATATGGACAATTAATGACCTCCTCATATATGGCAATTTATATGGTTATTTGATGAAGAGTTCTATTATTTGTCCTATTTGTATGAAGCAAACATCTCATAAACGGTTGAAAAATGGTAAACTATTTTTATTAGTCATAGAAGATGGTTGCTGAGAGGTCATTGTTACCGCAAACAAAAGTTTGATTGTGAAAACCATCGAGATAGGGGGCCCTAAATGTTCCAAGATCTAGTTACAAGAGTCAAGAAACACATGCCTGCATAAATGCTTAATTATTATTACAAAAGCAACATGAGAACTGTTGTGACAATTGCAAGTGCACAATATTGCATATAAGTAATAAAGTGATTAGTGCAGTATTGTTCCCATGAGATTATGTTATCTAGTTAATGACCAAAATTTGTTAACTCTAGAATCATTTGAACAAGACAAAATAAATAAAAAAAAAATAAGAAAACAAAATAAAATAAATAACAATCAAAAAAAGATAAAGAGAATAATAGATAAAATACTAAACCTCTTTATGCCAATTTATTATTAATTCACTCTCATAGTCTATAAGCCAAGACCATAAGTTATTCAACTCGTTCTCCTAAGTGCCGAGCGAAAATATTCATAAAATCTAATTCCGATATCCTCATAAATTCAAGAATTTAGGAAGTCATTACAATTAATGGTTCTTTTAAGTAGCTTCAAAGGAATTATAGGCTCTCATGAACTCTATAAAATCATAAGTTATGTTATCCAAGATCATCTCTAAAATTCCCTCCCTTGAGTGCCAAATCATTCTTCATGGCCTGTAAATTAAAAGCATTAAGAATAGGACACCTCAAATAAACTTATAGAAAATCTCTAAAAATAAATTAGACAATTAAAGAAATTGTATTAAACATGATACAAAGGTTCCAGCATCTCAATTCACAAAAATACAAAGATGGAAAATTAGAAAGAAAAACCCATGTAGAGGTGTCACACAAACTTGACTCTCTAATCTTTAGTCTTCTCTTCTTGATCTTCAAGTTGCCTTCTCCTTTGAAATTGTTAAACACAAAATTTCCAAACCTAAAAATAAAATTCTAATAAAAATTGTCTATGTATTTCTCCTCTGCTTTTAATTTTATGGGGATTAGGCCTCCTTTAAAAAAAAATTAAAATGATATTATTTATAGGTTTTGAACAAATTGAGCAACTTGGGAAAAATTTTGATTTTTGTTTGGGCTTTCCCCTCACATTGCTAGGCACAGCGTCAATTTTAGGTGCTAATGTCGAGAAAATTATATGAGAAAAAAATATATGGGAAAGGGCCTTTGATATAAGGCTTGATTACTTTATTTAATTTATTGTTAGTCATTAGTTTTAATGTTGGTTATATTAATTTGTTTTTTAATATATTTTTTAGTAATTTATGTTGATTTTAGTAATTAGTTTTAATTAGTATTGTCACTTAGTTTGTTAGTTTTAGGATTTTGTTATTTCAGTATTATTTAGTTTTGGTTTATAAATTAAATCTATCGATTTTTTTTGTTAATTAGTTTTTGTTATTTAACATAGTTGATTTGTTTATGTGTTTAGTTGGTAAATTCTATCAATTCCTTTTGCTTGTATTTTAACTTTATATAATTGTTGTCGGGATGTTGATTTTATTTATGCGACTATTTTGGATGAGGATTTGGTTAAGATTAGGTAAAAATATCACAAGAGAGTGGTGAAGAGTATGTCACGAGTATTATGCGTCTGCCTCCCAACATGGAAAGGGAAAAAAAAGTTCGTCAAGCATGAAGAAAAACGGAGTTCAATCCCAAAGTTGATCATGAACATAGAGCCATACAATGTTAGGGAACATTGAATGTTGATACTTGTTGAACCATGGGAGGACTAAGTTTTTTGGTCCCATTGGAAATATGCCATGCCAAGATTTTATGAATATTACTAGTCAGTAAGGGCAATTTTTTGTTATAAGCTAAGATTTGATGTATATGTCACATTATTATATTTAATTCTTCTTTATTTTATCAAATCTTTAGGGCTCTCAATAATTGGAAAGTTGCAATGGGACACGGTGTAACACATCAACAAGGTAGTAAAACGGTTTATAAATCCTGCAAGTGTTCAAGATAACCCGTCAACATTGAATGTGGTTATTTTATTTTACATTACATGCGGGATATATATTTTACGAATAATGGTCTGGTCGAGCTTACAATAACAGAATTTTACACAGGTAATGATTCACTTCATACTAGAATTGAGTGGGTAAACTATTTAAATAGGTTTACGCATTTTTAGGAGGTAGTAGAATTTTTTGTATTTGATTATGTGTTGTAAACTTTGTGTATTTGACATGTTTGTAAAAAATACCAAGTTAAAAGTAAATATATGTTTTTGTAATCAAGCCCTTAGATTTATGGACAAGAAATGAGACTGGTCTTTCTGTGGGAAATTAGAAATTCTAGTTCTTTTTTATTTATTTTGAACAATTTTCCAGGACAGTGTTTGATAGAAACCATCATGGAAAATTATAGCTTACACAATGGTATTTTTGAAAAACCGTCATGTAAAGTGGAATCTTATAGTTTTTTTTTTTTAGATGTGCTCAAAACTCGTCAAGACTACACTTAAAACCTACCTTGTACGACGATAAAAAAACCATCATGTAAGCTTCGTTTTGTACTATGATGAACAATTACATGATGGGTTTTTAACGATCGTGTAAAGATTTTATGACGATTTTAAACTGTCATGAAACAAACAATTTGTGGTAGTGCTTAAAAAACTGAAAAATCAAAACAACTATCTATTCTGGCGAGTCAAGCGAGGACGTGCACTTGAGGACTTGCCACAAAGAACAATGACACTTATTTTATACACCTCAAGTTTTTTTCAACAGTAAGTTGCAAAACACTTTAAAAATGAACTCAACATGACCATAAAAGGAATCACCTTTAATACAAATTAAATCATTTTTTTCAAAACAGGAGACAACCCTAATAAAACTTAGTGGCAAGCGTTTACAACTCTCCGGTACATATAGAAAAAGTAACCTAATTGTAGGTATTTATCTCTTGGTCATCATATTTGCCTAAAAAATTTTTTGACCAAAACTAATGATTAAAAACATAGGCCTGCCAATTGGGGGAAGAGTCTCCCATAAACGAGAGTAAGCAGTCATCCCCTTAAACTTTGTTTTCTTTTATTTTTGTATATAGATTTTGACTCATCAAATTTAAGTGGGACTTTTAAGTCATTTAATATAAAAAATGAAAAAACGTAAAATTAGTTTTATTATAGAGATATTAAATATATAACAATGCACACAAAAAAACCCTATCACAGATCTGTATTCTCACTTAAAAAAAAAAAAAAAACACCTTACAAACAATTGTCAACCCCTCCATTTTCTTCCCTTTTCTGCTGTCCTTGAGCTCTTGCGAATTTCATAAAAACCATATCAACAACGGCAATGAAATCCAAACAACGACGGCGTTGTATACGGCCTTCCCTACCTTCGTCATTTTCCTCTATTCATATGCTCGTCCACCTCCTCTGGTAGCATCTATAGCGCCATTCTCCTCTGTTTCCTCTGCATCATAAAAAAAATTTAAAGAAGAAGAAGAAGCTAAACATATTACGTAACTTAAAGACTCATGTCTGATGTGAAAATCTACAAAGTTTGTGGTATGAAATAATTTATCACTTGAAATTATTGAGGACATATGTCGCATAAAATCTATAACAATGTTCAAATCACATAAAGATATGATTGATTTACATTGATTATATAGTCATTTGGACTGTCAAAAACATGACATTGACCATAAGAATACTCACCATGACTTTGGTTGTAGTGTTTACTTCAACCCATGCGATCATATAGTTAAGAGATGCAATTTTGAATATTTAGCTCTAATAATGCTTGAAAAAAGGTGAAAAAAATTGTTATTTTAGATTATTATAGTGTATAAAAATTGACATTTATTATATTAGTGTTACCAATCATAATATGACAATAATATAATCACCATTCATGCTTTAATAATGCCATATGTCCAAGTCACGCCCAACACATGCAACAAAACCATGAAGTATGTCCTACTAGGCCAGCTAGAAGTGCCAGCCAAGTGCTTTGTGTTTTGACCAAATGCCCTAAGGCTGGCCTTGTGACCCACACACTAGTCGAGTGCCCAACCCCTCCAGCAAAACGTGCAATGTTTATTAAGGCTTTTTTTTCCCCGAAGTTTCACATTAATTTAACAATATTAAGCATAATCTCACAAAATGTGTGATTAAGCACTTGTTATATCACAATTACATGAAAAGTATGTGAAAGTTCATTTCATACTAAATTTGACCAACTTATGTTAATCAGTCAAATTTTTTTGTTAACTACATTCTACTCAAAATGTTAGAAAGTAGGTGATCATAGCATTGGCAACACCATTATTACATAAGGTAAATGTTCAAATTAAATTAAATCAGATTAATTTTTACCAACTTATGAAGTATCACATTAATATAATAACCTAATCTCACCTTTTTCAAATTAAGTTGACATTAAAATTCTTTGATTTTGTCGGTTAAATTTTGTGTTACTTTGACATTACTAAATATAATATATCTAAAAATACCACGACACACGCTTTGATAGAGTTGGTAGATGTGCCTGCGGAGTGCCCAACATGCTAGCGAAGGGCTTTGTGTGCTGGCCAAGCATCAAGAGCACATTAATATTATTAAGGCTTTTTTGGGGTGAAGTTTCACATAAATTTAACAGTATTATGTAAAATCTGATAAAATGGAAGACTAAGTACTTATTATATCGCAATTATATAAAAAGTATATGAAAGTCCATATTAGACAAAATCTAACCAACTTACAATAATTAGTCAAATTTTTCGTTAATTACATCCTACCCAAAAATGTTAGAAATTAGGTGACTATAACACTTATAATAACCTTAATTATTACATAAGGTGAATGTTTTAAACTAAATTAAACGGGATTCATTTTTGTTGACTAGTGAAACATTATATTAACTTAATAACACAATGTCATATATTAAAATTAAATTGAAATTAAAATGTTTTTGCTTAATTGGTGAAATTTCTTGTTACTTTCACATCACTAAATATAATGTCACAAAGTAAACTTTCTTATTTTGCTAGTATATGCGCAACAAGTTCAAATTAGATTAAAATTTGGTTGATTTGCATTAATATGTGAATTTTGATGCTAATTTTTTTTCTAATCGGAATTGAAATCATGAAATCCTGGTACTCACTTCAATCACTAGGAAAAAAGGTACCCATTTCATCATTAAAATTCGACCTTAAGACTTTTACACTCCACATTTTTATTAATCTAATTTTAACCAGAAATAACTAACCAAAGTTAAAAAAATCACTTATAACTAATTTTAATCAATAAAAAAATAAAAATACATTATAACGTTAAATAAACATAATAAACTTTGACATGTTACCGCGCGAAAAGTAGGGGAAAAAAAATCTAAAGGTAACATCTAATATCCTTAAAAAAAATAAATAAAACTGTCTCTATTGAAAAAAAAAAAAAAAGAAAGAAAAAAAAAACCAAAAACCAAAAAAAAAAAAGCAAAAAAGGTACTTTTTTTCTTTGTCCCCTACTGCATTCGTAAATTTCATTGATTAATATACCTCTTTTTGCATATCATATATAGTGCTCCACATGCATCACTCAAATATTTATATAATTTCCAGTATGTAAATCTTTCTTTTTATTGAAAAATAAAACTCTTTTTTTTTTTTTTTTGTCAAAAAGGATGTAAAAAATAAAACTTTGAATTATTGTTAATCATTATTGTTGCTTTAAACTAAAGAGGAAAAAAAGTAAAAAAAAAAAGGAAAAGAAAAACCACCAGAAAGGGTACTTTTGTGCACTATCTTTGGCAGGGAAGGGAATCTGCCTATTACTGTGAAAGACAAGACACAGTTCCATAGTTCCAGTGGAAATGACAGTGGGCTCCCCATGCTTTTGTTTTGTTTTATTATTATTATTATTTTGGGAGTGAATAAGAGAATTAGATCATTATTATTTAGGAATAAAAATAAATAGATCAAAATATAATATTGTTTAGTAAATAGACCGCAAAAATTGAAACAAATTTTATTTTTATATAGAATGAATTAAAAAGAAACACAAAGCAATAGAGAAATGACGAAAAACAAAACAAAACAAAAAAAAGAGAAGAATAAAATTGAAAATTTAAGTGTTTAAGTAAAGTATATGATTTAAGAAATGTTATATACTTAAAATTAAAATTGTGATATTTACTTACATTAAGAATTGAAACTGTGTTATTTTGGTACAATTTTTCTTTTTTTTTTTTAGTTGTCTTATGTTTTTGTTGGGCAACTCATATAATTTAATGAAGAAGGAAGCATATAATAAACAATTTCTCCTCCGCATTCTTTCACCCATTTAACACGATAGTTTTCGACCTTTAACATGACGGTTTTTTGAAATCCATCATGTAATAAACTTTGTATAATAAACAATTTCTACTAGCGTATAATTTTCAAGAAACCCACCCATACAGTTGTACTGTTGCATTTTTAAATTGATAGAAAGTCATATTATATAGTCGCTTGGACCGTCAAAAAGATGACGTGGACCATAAAAATATTCACCATGACTTTGGTTGTAATGTTTACCTCAACCCATGGGATCATAAAGTTAAGAGATGAAATTTTGAATATTTAGGTCTAATAATGCTTAAAAAAGGTGAAAAAAATTATTTACGTTTATTATATTGGTGTTACCAATCATAATATGACAATAATATAATCACCATTCATGCTTTAATAATGCCATATGTCTAAGTGATGCCCAACACATATTTTTATGCTAGTCGGTGGAGCTGTATCTTGGAGAAGTGGAAAGCAAACCTTAGTTGCCACTTTTACTATGGAGGTCAAGTTCGTTTCTTGTTTCGAGGCTAGTACTTCACGTGGTGTATGGTTGAAGAGTTTCATGTCTAGGCCTAAAATTCTGGCTTTTGTTTCTAGACCATTGAAGATATATTGTGGCAATTCAGCTGCTGTTTTTATAGCTAAGAACAATAAGAGTGGTAGTCGAAGTAAGCACATCGACATTAAATATTAAGCCATTAGAGAACGTGTTAAGGATAAGAAAGTGGTCATTGAACATATTAGCTCTGAATTAATGATTGCTGATCCTTTGACCAAAGGCATTCCACCAAAGAGTTTTAAGGATCATGTAGTTAGGTTGGGACTTGGTTCCATGATGTGATCTATTTGTACTTACAATTATTATGTATTTGAAACTCTTATTCAGTTGTGATGTATTTCTCATATTTAGTTATATGCATATTCAATCATCTTGAGAAAACATATTTAAGTTAGACCTAGAATAAATGGAGGGTTTTTTCATTAAGTTGTGTTACCATATACGGGTTGGTATTAAGAGACAAAATGCATTATAATACATGGAAAATAATACTGGCTCTTAAAAGGATCTATCGCCAAAATCCATGTGTTTGTTTCTTAAATAAAGTGTTGACGAAATTTTTTAGAAGATATACTGACCAAGTGGGAGAATGAAAAAATAGAACCATTCACATGGTTATCCATAGTTACAACCTTTAGCAACTGTTGTGACTAATGTGGTCAATATATCTGTAAAAGTTGCGACTCTTGGTAACAACCAATGATGACAATTGCAACCCTTAATGGAAGGAATACCTATAGATCTATATATAGAAGTAGAATGGTATTGGGTCCCTATTTCTAGCAATTTCTTCAGATAATACACCATCTATACAAATTGCTTAAGTGTAAAAGAACCCAAAATGCTCTAAATTTTGTCCATTGCAGTCCCAACAAGAACATCAATGGCTGAAGGTTAGATTTTCCTTTCGTTATTTTTCTGTTTTAATTTGATTTGTGTTATGCAATTTGGTTATATGCATAGTTTAGATCATTAAGGATTTCTTAACTCACATAAATTTAACAATATTATGTATAATCTCATAAAATGGAAGAAAAAGTTCTTATTATATTGCAATCATATAAGAAGTAGATGAAAGTTCATATTAGACAAAATCTAACCAACTTACATTAATTAGTCAAATTTTTTGTTAATTACATCCTACCCAAAAATGTTAGAAAGTAGGTGATTATAACATTCATAATAACCTTATTACATAAGGCCATTGTTTGAAACTAAATTAAAGGGAATTCATTTTTGTTGACTGGTGAAACATTACATTAACTTAATAACATAATGTCATATATTTAAATTATATTGAAATTAAAATGTTTTTGCTTAATTGGTGAAATTTCATGCTACTTTCATATCACTAAATATAATGTCACAAAGTATACTTTCTTATTTTGCTAGTATATGCGCTACAAGTTCAAATTAGATTAAAATGTGGTTGATTGCCTATTTTTTTTAATCGGAATTGAAATCATGATTTCCTGGTGCTCACTTCAACCATTAGGAAAAAAGGTACCCAATTCATCATTAAATTCGACCTTAAGACTTTTACACTCCACATTTTTATTAATTTAATTTTAACCAGTAATAACTAACCAATGTTAAAAAATCACTTATAACTAATTTTAATCAATAAACAATAAAAATAGATTTTAACGTTACATAAAACATACTAGACTTTGACGTGTTACCGCACGAAAAGAAGGAAAAAAAAAATCTAAAGCTAACATCTAATATCCTTAAAAAAATAAATAAAACTCTCTCTATTGAAAAAAAAAAAAAAAAGAAACAAAAAAAAAACCAAAAACCAAAAAAAAAAAAAACAAAAACCAAAAAAGGTACTTTTTTTTTATTATGCCCTAGTGCATTCGTAAATTTCATTAATTAGTATACCGGTTTTTCCATTTCATATATGATGCTCCACATTTATCATTCAAAAATTTATAATAATTTCCAGTATGTAAATCTTTTTTTATTGAAAAATAAAACTCTTTTGCTTTTTTTTGTTTCTGTCAAAATGGATTTGAAAAGTAAAACTTTGAATTATTGTTAATCATTATTGTTGCTTTAAACTAAAGAGGAAAAAAAGTAAAAAGAAAAAAAAAACCACCAGAAAGGGTACTTTTGTGTGCACTTTCTTTGGCAGGGAAGGGAATCTGCCTATTACTGTGAAAGACAAAACCCTATTCCATAGTTCTGGTGGAAATGATAGTGGGCTCCTCATGCTTTTGTTTTTGTTTTTGTTTTTTTGTTTTTGTTTTTGTTTTTGTTTTTGTTTTTTTTTTTTTTGAAGTGAATGAGGGAATTAGGTCATCATTATTATTTAGGAATACAAATAAATAGTCTAAAATATAATATTGTTTAGTAAATAGACCACGTAAATTGAATTAAATTTTATTTTTGTATAGAATGATTTAGAGAGAAACACAAAATAACAAACAGAAGACAAAAAATAAAACAAAACAAAAAGAAGAAAGGGATAAAATTAAAAATTTAAGTGTTTAAGAAAAGTATGTGATTCAAGAAATGCTATATACTTAAAATTAAAATTGTAATGTTTACTTACATTAAAAATTAAAACTTTGCTATTCTAGTGCAATTTTTTTTTTAAATTGTCTTATGTTTTTGTTGGGCAACTCATATTATTGAATCAAGAAGGAAGCATAATAATTTAGCCAAAAAAAAAGTACAATAATATAAAAAAAAAATTAAGGAAGGAAGAATATAATAAACAATTTCTCCTCCATGTTCTTTCTCTCATTTAACACAATAGTTGTCCTCCCTTGTGGTTTTTGAAATCCATTGTATAATAAACATCGTATAATAAACAATTCTACTGTAACACCCTCTTTTCGGACGTCACAGATGTCGTTACATTTATTCATTAAACCATTAATTGTAGCAAAACTATTATGTATTTGAATTCATATTTATAATCATAGTTTGGAAAAACATTCCCAAGATCCGTACATACATATATATATTTGTATTTTTATACAATTTACAAAAAAATTTCTAAATTACTTAATTATAATAATTCGCTTTTCCATAAACGTGCTGTAAATAGTTTGCTAATATCATTGAAAATTAAATTAACCTTTGAAAACAAAAATAAAATTCCTAGAACACATTTCGGCAGGCCGAACTTGTGACTTCGGCAGGCCAAAGGTCATCCATCGGCAGGCCGCCCAAGGCTTTGCAAAATGGGGTTTTTAAAGTTAACAAGATCGGCAGGCCGATACTTGGCAATCGGCAGGCCGATTAAGATTCTTCGGCAGTCCAACCAGTAATGGTCAGCAGGCCGAACTAAAAAAAAAAATTCTTTTAAAACAAGTTTTAAAGTTTCAAATGTGGAATAAAATTTATAAAATAATAAAAATACATCAAACAAACATTCTTAAAATTTTAAAACATATCCTTAAAATTCAAAAATTATAAACATACTCGGAATCGAAAATCATGACTCATTTCATTTAAAATATCTTTCCTTGGCGTTCTTCCATTTGCAATTCTTCTTGCTTAGCCCACACGCCTGTTAGTGTCCTCCGCCTACTCCATAACTTTCTTACCCTTATCTGCAACATGATGTAAAACTTGAATAAGCTCATGCTTAGTAAGTACATTATAAATCTCACAACTTAAAAACATTTCATGAACATCATCAACTTCATCATTATCATCATCATAATAGTGCGCTAGGCACATTTTCATAGGAACATATCTTTCATTACATCAATCATATT
>CAMOHE010031094.1:49852-91904 GCA_946598075.1 Artocarpus hirsutus
AGAACGGTTTGCGTTGCCATATTTTGCCTTTGTAAAACGGGAAAACTTTATCCATTAATTCAAATTAATCAAAAGTCAATTGCTTCATTACCAAAATTAAACAAATCATCCCATAATTATGTTAATTATTCAAAATAAATCATCCAATCACATAATCACCCTTATCACAAATTTTGTGAAATTTTTGCCGACTGTTTGTCAGCTGTCATCGGCCTGTCGATCTCTGAAGTCCGGCCTACCGATGATATACCATCGGCTTGCCGTTCTGAGGAAATCATTTCGGCCTGCCGAACTGAATGGTCCGGCCTGCCGATCTGCCTTAACACTCAAAAATCATTCATAACATTTAATTAACAATAAAAATATGATTAAACATATAACATTAATGACATGAACATTTGAGCACATCAATTCCACGTGAGCGTCACCTGTCATAGCACTTAGAATAAAATGGTTAGCACCATCTATCATATATCATAACACATATCATAAATATAACATTTAACGTCGTCATTTTCATAACATAATCTGTTACATAAAATTAGGCGGGCGTTACATCTACTAGTGCCTAATTTTCAAGAAACTCACCCATATAGTTGTACATTTTCATACATAATTGCTTTTTTTTTTTTATAAAGAATTTTTTTTTTTTTTTTGCTTATTATTCAACATTCAACTCTCAAAAAAAAAAAATAAAAAAAAACTTATCAAACAAAAGTACAATGAAGAGAAAATAGAAGCTATTATGTTTAGAAAAACATAGAATTTCTGGTGCATTTTCTTTTTCGGGAGACTTACAAGAATATTTTTTTCACACATCAAACATTTTAAAACATTAAAAAAATGCATTGCCCGCATAGTAGTTGTTTATAATTTAAAAAAGAATTAAAAATTTATCCCTTCTTACTTAACAGTAATCTCTACATAAATTATAAATAAACTAGATACATATTTTATCCTTTTTTATTGTATTTAAGGCTGACAAACTCAATGCTCATAGTTCAAAAATAAGGCCCAGTTGATAAGGTATTTTTATATAGTATAATTGAATTCCCTTTTTCTTTATGTTCTACGTACATTTCATCAAATTAGTAAACAAAATCATCTAATAAAATTTGACTTATGGATGGAGTATATTGTCATCTTCTACCAAAATTCTATCCAATAAATACTTCAACAGATAATAGCAAAGGAAAAATGTAGTATGAAGTAATTTTGGAATTTTTTAGAATTATTAATATTAGTAGCTCCTGAACTTTGGGGCCTTCTTTACCTTATTCTTTGAACTTTAAAAATCACAACTTTACTACTTTAAACTTTCAAATATCATCATTTACCCCAATTGTTCAATTTTTCGTCAAAGGAGACCAAAATAGAGCTACATGAGCCACAACTAGAATCCTTGAAGCTATTAATGGCTTGATATTGCCCTTCTCTAAAATGAAAATTCCTAAACTTTTTCTCTTGTCTTCTTCTTCAGATTTGGGGTAGTCCGAATGCAACGACCTAATTTGCGTGTCTATAAATTGTATAAATGAGTAAGCACTGCTTGGACTGAAGCAACTTGCGGTAGAAGGTTTTATGGGTGCGATCAATATATCAAAATATGGTCTTTACCTCACATGGGTCTATTTATGTCTTTTTTAAAGAAAACATAAATAAAGCAAGTAAAATAATTAAATATAAAGTTTTAAGACAGTAAAGTAGTGATTTTTAAAATTTGAAAAAAAAAAAGCGAGAGAGTTTGAAGTTGAAGTGTTAGTAACTTTTTTTATCTATTTAAAATAAATATAGTCCTTTCCGCTTAACTTTTGGTTTGCTTGTAGAACGCAGTGGATTGCGGAGCCATGCAGATCAGCTCCTACAATCTGTTGCACACTAACAATGTTCAAAAAATAAAAATTCCAATCGGCTATAAAAGGTGTGTTATTCTGACCAAAACAATCCACCTTCATCACTTCAGTTCCCAATAGGCAAAAAAAGAAAAAGAAAAAAAAATGGATCTCCGAAGCACTCTGTTGTTCACTTTCATCCTCCTGAGTCTCTCTAACTTCGTCAAATCCGTATCCTCTTTCTCTCCAAATTAATCTCTTATATTTCTTTTACTTTCTCAAAAAAAAAAAAAAGAAAAGAAAAAAAGAGTAATCATTAGTTTCTTTTTTTTTTCAGGATTGTACGTACACGATCTTCGTCAAAACCGGAACGATTGATAATGCAGGAACGGACGCCATAATCAGCTTGATGCTCTCCGATTTAAAGGGCCATTATATCTATATCAACAATCTAGAGACATGGGGTGGGATGATGGAACCCGGTCATGACTATTATGAGAATGGTAATCTCGACGTTTTCAAAAACAAAGAAGCGTGTCTGTCTGGGCCGATATGCTGGATGCAACTGACATCCGACGGTAGTGGGAACAAACCTGGGTGGTTTGTCGACTACGTGGAGGTCTTCACCAGTGGGCCCCAAGGCTCTAGCTCGGATACGAAGTTCACGTTGAACCGCTGGCTTGCCAAGGATGAGCCGCCGTATAGTCTCCAAGCCGTCATAAACCACTGCAACCACGGCGAGAATGACCAGGTTAAGACCAATTCGCCGTATAATGTTGGACGTGGACGCTTAAGTTCTGTCGTATAAGAGGTTTACTTATTAAGTTGTGTGTCGTCTATGGGGAGTAAATAAAGAATGGATGGATGTTTGGGCGTGGGGTTAGTGGACAGACTCTGAGTCTTGCGAGGCGTAATGTTGATGGTTTGTTGTACTCTCTGGTTATCGTGATCCTTAAACAACAAGAATTTTCTTTTTTCCCATTTGTTTTGTTGTGTTATTTTCTCTGTTTTTCTTTTCTTTTCTTTTTGTTTTTTTAGTTTCTTATGATGAATCGAAATCAGACAAGTCTGCACCAACAAAAAATTCCTCGGCGAGCGAAGGGGATATTCGAGGGATGGTTGTTGACCTGCCAACATATGTGATTCCTTTGTCATGGTTCATTCAGTTATTCAGTGTTTTCCCAATTCACTTGTGTCATAATTGGACATTCACCTTCATCATAATTGAAGTTTAGGAATTATCTTCGGAGTCGTTTTTGGTAACATGGGGTGGTCAAAATTTAATGCTTTCTTCTTGGGTAGATCTTGTATTTGGAGTACCCCAATAGTTTACCATATAAAATGTCTCCATTAAAGGGTTTGGTTTAGCTTAACGAGCTTAATGGACACAGCCCCAAACGGAATAAATCAAAAGAGAAATGCAGGATTATTTAGACGGATGGTAAGACTGATCGTTCTATTCGATAAAGACTTTGAATTGAAGTCAGTCCCATCATGGTTCACGAGTATATGGGTAATATAACTCTCGAGGGAGGTCACACAGGGAAATTCCCCCCGAAATCATTTGGGTATGACATCTTTTATTTCTACAGTACTTCAAAATTTTAAAGGAAAAATAGAAGAATGTGTGGGTTGGAGGGGTCAAGCACCATAAAACTTTGGTTTTATGTAAATTTGATACGTGTTCAAATGCTAGAGTCTATCAAGCTACTGGCTGAGAAATAAATTTTAGAAACGACCTTTACTCATCTATCTAACTAATCTCTCAGGCATCCACTTTTCTACATTGATTTTGTGACAACTCTAACAAGGCAGAGTCCTTAATACACATGTACCTTGATGCCACTTTGTGACAAACCAAATGAAGCATATCTTAAAAAACCTGAACCCTTTGATCAATGCTTCCTTTCCTGTGGCTGGTCTCCAAATGGAAACGCTTGGTCAAGTTTTTTTTTTTTTTGTCTCGAGTTCTATCAGCCTAAGCTTTGACTCAATCTAAGGGCAGGTGTTAATTGGATAAGAAGCCCAAGATTAGCTGAAGGGCAGCCAAACACTATTGTTTTTTAGTGGTAAATAAAGAGATAAGACCTTCCTTGGAAAGAAAAAATAAAAGAGATAAGACAATTTTCTTATCCTCTCTTTAAGCGCACCTTACGGCTAAAGAAAGATTAAAGACTTGGGCAGCTTCTTTTCGTGTTGAAATTTACAGTTGCCAAGGCCTTTTTCAGTTTTGTTTCTTGGCTTATTTTGACAGCGTGTATACTCTCCAAAACCGAATTTATAACATGCTTAGAGTCATCCAACTGAGAATTGTCAATCCTTTTGGAGAAAGATTGGCCACTAGTTATTGGTGGTTGCTGTATCTCGTAGCTCTTGAGTTGTCTTGGAATTCTTCTCACCGGGGAGAGTACATAGGAGTAAGTTTTCTTTGTGAAAAAGTAACCATAAAGCTGATGGTCTGGGAATGTTTTATAGTTGGAAATGGCAATTTCATGTCCAGATAAATGTAAGTCCTCTAAATTCATATAGATATGTCTTTAGTTGGGTATGGCTTGGAAAATTATAGATTTTGGACTAAGTGTGGTTTGATTTGCAGGTTTCTGATGGCTTGAGTTTTCACTTACGGAGGTGGAAAGACATGGGTCTTGGGTAGTTATTGAAGTAGGTTCTGTACATTGATTTACCATGCCATTCTTTATCTACGAATAATTAAAGTGTTTTTAAGCATTACCCATACCAGCCTATATCTACAAAAAATCAAAATTTAATTTTGCAATAATTTTAAATAAACGAGAAGATTATAAGTTTTTTAAAAATGATTATAACTGTTTATAAAACTTTGGAAAACTAAAAATTTTTAATTTATTTTTGCTAGATTTTTTCTTTCTTTTCAGCTAGAAATGAAATTTAAAAAAACATAACTAAAGTAAAAACACACATAATATTAAACGTAATTGAATGTTACAACAACATCAACTTAAAACTATTTTACAAAAATTAAAACCAAAAAACTAAAGAAAACAAAAGCCAAAACTTAAAACTACATTTTTACAAGATAAGAGAAATTTCTCACAACAAGAAAGGGTGAGAATGAAGGGCTAAAAGCATGGGTCTTTATAGGGGAGAAATCTACTATTTATAAGATTTTTTACATTATTTATTTATTTTTATTATTTTTATTATTTTATTTAGATATTTTTAGGTTGCAAATGAGTAGGATGGAATTTTTAAGATTTGTATACAAAATTTGGAATATTTTTATAGATTTGATTTTTACTCTTTTTTTTTTATTTTTTCTTCACGTGTAAACCAATTCTAGATTGTGTTGATTTTATTGTCCAATCTAGTGCTTTGCGACGCACATAAATGGCATGGAGTCGCAGGCTAGGGCATGGATCTTGCTTACTTACACTTGGCAGACGACTTAGATGAAGGCGCTGGAATGGTAAACTAAGAACCCTCATATGGGTCTTTGGCACGCAGATCTAATGGACAGGAAAGCAAGCTCACACGAAACAGCCATAGCGAATTCGGAGGGGCACTTGGACATGTGGATGGCTCAGATGGCTTGGGTAGTCTAATCGGACGGCTAAGACGTTGCCACATATCCTATATTTGATATTTATTTTCCTTTTTCTTATTTTTCATGCATTTGAGCTCCCACGCTATTTGCCCGCTTTGGCACTCCCATGCTATTTGCCCGCTTTGGCACTCTTTTGCTCTGTTTTTCTTACAAATTTCAAATCTATAATAAAATAAACAAACTAAAATTAATTATTTTACAAACATAATTTTTACAATAATCACAAAACATACTAAAAATAAATTAAAGCTTCTAAAATTAGCAAACCTTAACAGATATATATTATTTAAGACTCAAAAATATTTTTAGAAATTATTAGAAATATTATAAAACATATTCACAAACTAAAAACTTATTTACAAACATTTTATGACTAAAAATAAAATCACATAACATTATTTTTACGGTTTTAATTATTTTTAAATAATTAATTAAAAACACACTAAAAATATATTTTTAAACATATTTTTATACAAACACACTAAAATACTAATTATCACATAAATGCAAACAATTAAGAGATTTAACGAGAAATGTTAATGCAAAATGATGACATTAGCCTTAAGAAATGTGTATTTTTATAGTTTTATCAATTACATACTACTTAGAAAGTATGTGACTATTATTGGAAAAAATTGGTTCAGTGATACTACTAAATTTTAAAATTTGTAATAATCACCTAAGAAACTAACCTATGATGTTATAAACAATAAATTTAATTTAATTTCATGTACCATTTAGAGACCAAGAACAATACTTCTAACTAAAAAATTTTTCAAGAACGAATCTATGCCGTTAAGTCGTCAGTGTTATTCCCTTCCTTCATATCATTATATGTATGGCAAATCTCAGCAAATCTTTACCACAACTACACCCCTTCCAACCACTCAAGTCCTAAGAAACAAAGATTACTAAATATGAGTAATCAAACCTATTGTAATGATCAAGGAAATTCATTAATAAAATCTAATATTTAAATTGGGTTTAATTAATGAATTTATACTTAAAAATTGTAATTATTGTAAAATCGTGACGATATGTAAATAAGAAGTATTAATTGATAATTTCTCTGCAAATATGATGTAATGTTGGATATTTTTAATACAAATTTAAGAGTTTAATTACTCAAAAATTTGTAAATAATATCCATAAAATGAATTTTATATCATAATTAATTATAAAATTGTGACACAAACACATGAGTACTTAGAATACAAATATGGCATAGAGTCCACTGAAACCTAACTCAGTGTAAAAAGAAAGTCGACGCAGTACAAGTATACTGTTAAGTGAAAACACAAATATGAAAAATATTACATTTGGCCTCTAAAGGTAAACTGAAGTAAGTAAAATAGTTTACACAGTCTAAGGTTACGAGTTTGCACTGAATTGACCATGACAGTGTAGGAAAAATACTATGTGGTGAAAAATTACACAGTGTAAATTTTTAGCTCCACAAAGTGGACACTCCTTGGTTTTCTATTGGGCCACATGTCTAGAAAAGTGGCCCAATCACCTTATGCCACCTAGGGGTATAATCATGGATTTTCATGAGTCATCAAAGAGGGATGAGAAGCATTAAATGCATGTTTATCACAAATTTTTCTTCTTCTTCTTCCACAAACTCCCACGGCACCATTGAAGGAGCTTTCTAAAAAAATTTCTCAACCCCAAAACTTTGCAAAAACAACCCCACTTAAGTTCAAGAGGCAAGATTCAAGGAATTTTTACAAGTTTTAAGCTAAAAACCTAAACTTTTTCAAGGGTTTTTAAGGTTTTCTTGGGAAAAAAGAAAGGAAGCTAATCTATGGTGTTTTTGCATGAAAATAGTGCTTAATAAGGAGATCTAAAGGAGCCTTGGAAGGTTAGTTATCAAAAATTGTTATTTGGGTAAGTTTTGAAATTTTGTAATTTTTGTTTTGATTTTTATTCCTTTAAGAGTCTATGGATTCTTGAACATATATCTAGTGGAATTTCATGGATACATGATGTATGGTGTGTTGATATGGTGAAATTAAGGTTTAAATGTTGAAAAATGGTATTTTATGTAAAAAGCCATATTTTTGCAATTTAGAGTTAGTTTGTCAAAAGTGATGTTAGATATGGCAAATGATTCAAACAAAGGCTGGAACTACTTTTGCAGGGGTAGATTTACAGTTTCAAAATGGATTTTTAGAAAAATATCCTTGGGACTAAATTGAAAGAAAAAGTTTTCCCTCGACAAATTTAAAAAAGGCCCAAAAACACCCCTATATAGTGAGATTTTAGAAAAGTTAAAACACAAAACTTGTAGATCTCGATGAAACTGTTAGGCATTGCATACGGTTCATCAAAAAACTCAATCGTTTGTCAGATTTTGATTTTTTAATAATTTGTTAAAAGTGAAAAAATGTTTAAAATCGTAAAAATGTCATTTTTCAAAATGAATTAAGGTATGACACTTTGAGTAAAAATGTTTCTTATGAAAATAGGAAATTTTGGGTTAAAGAAATAAATTTTAGCCCTGGGAGCAAAATTATCAAAATTTTTGGTTTAGGGGCTAAATTGCAAAGTTTTATGAAAAAGGGGCATAGGTGTGAAATAAGGATATATGAGCCACTAGGGTATTATTTTAAAGTTAATCTGTGGCTATTTTCGTTAAAATAATGAAATCAAGCTCGGGTAGGTCAGTAGGTCCACAGAGGGTAAAATCGTTATTTTTGCCCAAATAACATGAACCACTCCGAAATGTTTCCAATAGGAAAAGAAAATGATTAGAAAGATTTCTACTCTTCGTTAGTAACGATAGGGTAGAGTTAGATAGAAATAAGAAAACCAGTGGTTTTTGGAGTTGTATACACTTATGTAACTCAATTTGTTAATTAACGAATGTTTTGTATTGAAACATAATAGAATTCTAGCTAATGGCTTTGAAATTAGCCAACAGGATCCGAAAAGTCTAGGACAAAGGAAAATCAAGGTCGATTTACGTAGTACACAAAATCAAGTAAGTACCCATCCCACCTACAATATAAAATTGTAGGTATAAAATGTGACATGTGTATATGTATACCTGTGTATGAATCAAAGTGTATACCTGCGTGTATGCTATGATATGAGTATCTATAAATATGTTGATGTATACCTATGAGTATACTAGATAAATACCTGTATGTATGTTATATTATACACTGGTGTGTATATTAATGTATACCTGTGAGTATAAAAGTAGGTACCTGTGAGTACAATATTGTATGAGAATAATTACGTTTTGTGCATAACATGTGTTTAGCACTCATGCATGGTATGTTAACCATAATAAATGGACTAGTAATTATAACACCAGAAGTAAAAAAAAGTGTCGTACCGACTCCTGACTCAAGAGGAGTTTAAGGATTATAGTAAGGTTACGGTGTTACGTAGACCTAAGTGCGCAATGATACGAACACTTGGGCCCTAGTTAAAGATAAGAAATGATAATGATAAAGAAAGTTTATAAGAAAGCATAATTGGATCATGCATTGAATTGAATGAGCATGTAAGTTATATGGGACTTACTGGGCATAAGCTCATTAAGTATTTCATGCTGTAGGTATTCTGACGAGAAGTCAGAATAGTTGTATGGATGAGTTGGCAAATGGTGATCGGTGTGCAGAACAGGTATGGATTCTGCCACAGTTAGTTTCCGTTGTAATATATTTTAAGATATTTTAAAAAGTAATGTTTGGAGAATTTGTATTACAAAGAAAAAGTTGTTTTGTAAATACAAGTATATGTTTGTATTTCAACAGTTGCTAAAACCAATGTATGTGCAAACAAATGTGTGTAAAATATATTTAAGGGAAAAAAAAAGTTTTTTTTTAGGTTTTCGTATATACTTAAGTAAGAAAAGGTTTATCACAGCCCAAAAAAAGCGGGTTGTGACACGTATACTCTCTAATTTGCACTTAGGCAGTTGTAGAATAAATGAGGACCCAAAGCCTCTATATATAAAAGTAGTATGAGAAGTCAGAATTTCAATTAGAATTAGGAGATAATTTTATCTCTCCTAATTCCACATCTAACACCAACTATAAAGACAATCTCTATAACATTTGACCAATCACAATGTAAGCAAACTGTGATTTTCTACATCATTTACGATAACACCAATTCTAACAATAAATTAGAATTCTATTATTTAAAATTATAATATAATTAAATAATTATGGATAATTACTCATGATTCAAATTCAAGTAGGATTTAAATTAATTATTCAAATGCAAAATTTAAATCATCAATTATTTTAGAATCTCAATTACCAATTTGAATAATTATTTTTTAGAATGAATTAAATAATTAATTACCCCAAAACACATGCAGATGTGGCACCAAGGACAGTGTGCCTTGTGCCCAGAGTTAGTCCAATCCAGATTACGACCCACGTGTTCCATCAAGCCTAGTGGTCTGATCCGCGTATACTTCTGTCTTACCTACGGTGATCTATATTTGCCCAATCTATTATAAAGGAATTAGGGTGCTAACTTTAGGACCCCATGAACATATATTTATCAAGCTCTAATAACAAAAAAAAAAAATTAATCCTTGGTTTATTTTTTCATTTAATTATTTTCCGTGTCACTCCACTATAGACCCAAAGTTGCACACTTGATAATATACAGTATTATGAGATTTTTGATATATAAGTTTTGTCTATGACCTCTCATATTATGTGTATCCCCACAGGTCATCTATAATCGGATGAAGAACTTAGATCTATTTTTCCTTTCAATTATGTTATCTCAAAGTTTCATTGTTTCACTATTGAAAAATTCTCCCCTTTTATAACATATGTAAACAAAATATCATCTAGTTATCATATGTATCTAAATGACCAAGTCCTTGTTATTTTTTCCAATACCAAACAATGCCTTTGAAAGGAAACTTTGACTCTTTGTTGGAGAGTTATAAATTTCATGTTTGTGAATTATGTTTTCATCATATATAAGTTGCATTCGGGTGCTCTAAAAATCTATCCAACCTCCCAATCCAAACGAAACTGAATCAAACTAGTTTTTTTTTTTAATTTTTTGATGGTTTGGGTGGTTTTTACACTAGCAATTTTGAGTGGTTTGGTTAGTAGTTTGGGTTTCTCAAACCGCCATAATCACCCACTCAACTGCCTTCAAATTATCATATATATAATTTTTTATTAAAATATTTTTATATAAGAATTTTATTATTTTCTTATACTATTTAGTTTTCATTGCTTATTAAAAGAAGTTTTACACATACAAGATAAACCTTTCCACACTCCATAATTACATTTTCCTTCAATTATATTAAAATAACATTATGCATCACTCATCAGCATCCAAAGGACAAATTCAAACTAAAGAACCAAGTACTAGAAATCTTTAATTCAAGTTTAAAATTTGATTGTATTGTTTTATGTTATTTAGTTGTATTTTAACTCTTTAGTTTGATTGTTGGTGAACTTTGATTTATGGTGTTATGACTATTTAGCTTGGTTATTGGTTTGTATTAAAACTTTAAAGGGTAAACTTTTAGACATTCTATAATTATTAAAATATTAAAAATTTAACGTTAAGCTCAAATTGCCTAAACCAAACAACCCAAACCAACCCGTGCAAACCATTTACGAGTGATTTAATTTTTATTAAAAAAACTCAAACAGCCCAAAACACCAAAAAATAAAATTTATTTTGGTTTGATCGGTGGTTTGAGAAGAAAACCATCCAAACTGCCTACGAACACTTCTAGGTTGCATCACTAACATAACAATTATAAAGCCTTCGATCATCAAAATTCTTGTCTTTGGCATATCAAAAGATATAAGCTACAAATATGGAGTATGAATTCACTTCATGACTAAGATGACACATATAAGTGATTATCAAAGTGAATTGATTTAAGTGAAATGAAATTATTAAATCAATTCACTTTAGATCCTATCCAGTATATGAGTACAACTAGGTCTATAGCACCAAAGTGCCTATAAGGGAGTCAACCTGCTTGTTTGGATTTAAAGTTGTAAGTTCGATACAACCTTAATTATAAGGTTGTCTAAGTAATTATGTATACTCGATAAATCTGAGATCGATTTCATAGGAAAAGGGTATTGCAAAGGTCCAATATATTAGTGTTATTATTTTTATTTATTAGTTAAAGAATTTGAGGATTAAAGTTAATTATTTACAATGTTTACACATTTTTTTTACTTTTTCCATTTTTAGATTTTTGTGATTTTTGGGATTTTAATAATAAGAAATGCGATTTAAATTAGAATGGTAAATGGAATTTTAATAATAAGAGATGTGGTTTAATTAAGTGGAAGAAGAAACTTTAACAATAAGTGCAATTTAACTAAAAAGAAACAATAATTATAACAGTGTTGAGGATTAAAGATTCTATTATAGCAACAATCTTAATGTTTTAGTTTTTCTAAAACTATTTATTAAAATGGTTTAAGCATGCAAATATGCCATCTTTTGTCTACAATAAATCAAGAGCTACTAAGCATTTAATGTGCTAATTCATATCTATAATGCATCAAAAACTCATTTCAACAAATAAGAATAATTTAAAAATTAACTAACTAAAATTCCCAACAAAATTATAGCTAAGCATTGACCGTGTCATTCCATGACTACGAATAATCAAAGTGTTTCTAAGCATTACCCATACATGCCTATGTCTATAAAAAAAAAATCAAAACTTAATTTTGCAAGAATTTTACCGGAGAAAACTAGAAAATTGTAAGTTTTTTTAAAAATGATTTGGATATTATATCTACTTAGAAAACTTTAAAAAACTCAAAAATGCCCCTCTCTCTTCAACTACAAAGGAAATTAAAAAGACATTTAAAAAATAAAAGCACATATAATTTTACTAAACGTAACTATTTTGTAACATAAAAATTAGAAATATATTTACAAAAACACAAAACTAAACTAAATTGAAAGCTAACCTAAGGAAGAGAGAAAGAAAGAAATTTCTCCAAAATTGGAGAAAGGATTGAAGGGAGGGATATTTACAGGTGAAGAAATTCTACTATTTATAAGATTTTTTTACATTTTTATTTATTGTTATTATTTCTATTGTTTTATTTGGATATTTTTAAGTTGCAAATGAGTAGGATGGCATTTTTGGGATTTTTATAGAAATTTTCAATCATTTTTTATGCACAATTTATTACAATCATACACACACACGCGCGAGAGCACACGCACACATATATTTTTAATTTTTTTCTTTTTCTATGCGTGAAATTGCCCTTTGGAGTGCTGATTTTACTATGTGATTAGGTGCAGCGCAGCATAGTAGATTTGCATGGAGATGCAAGCTAGAGCATGGATCTTGTTGACTCGAACTCGACGGATGGCTGATATGAAGGCACTGGAATGGCAAGCTGAGTATCGCTAGATGGATCTTTGTTACGCTAATCTAACGGCTTCAAAGGCAGGTGCAAGTGGAACATGCCTCACTAGATTCCAAGGGGCTATCTGGACAAGTGGACAGCTCCAATTCCTGGGTTGTTTTATCACGTAGTTTTCCTCTTGTCCTGTGGCATTCTTTTGTCATGTCGTGTGAACTTTTTTATTTTCATCCATTTGAGGTCTGTTTTTCCACGTTTTCATGTCGTTTTGCTCTGTTTTTCTGCATATCTCCAATATAAAATAAAATAAACAAACTACACTTAATTATTTACAAGGATAATTTTTACAATAATTTTAAAAATATTTATTTTATAATAAAACACATAAAACACACTAAAAATAAATAAAAATTTTAAAAATTTAAAACCGTAAAAGATATATTATTTAAAACTTGAGAATATTTTTAGAAATTATCGTAAATATTAAAAATATATTTACAAACTAAAAATTAGTTACAAACACTTTAAAACTAAAAATATAATCACATAATATTATTTTTATGGTTTTGATTATTTACAAATTAAACACTTATTTTACACACCGAAATGATTTTAAAAATTACTAAAAATATTATTAAACATAAAAACATAATAAAAACACATTTTTAGATATATTTACATAGCAAGACACAAAAATACCAATTAACACAAAAATACTATTAATTAGAAGATTTAACGAGAAATGAAAGCATAAATAAATGATTTTATCCTTGTAAAATGTATAATTTTACGGTCTCATCACCAATCCAACGGCCAAGATAAGCTACCTCCCTAATTAGAAGTATATCTTCATTATAGCCTATTATGAATAATGTGTCTCGCCTTATTTATAGACCACAGATTATACAATTTAGACTATTAATATCCGAATTAGATCGATCCGCATATAAATTCTATATATGCCAAATTCTAGGATTAGTAATATATCACATGTTTACTTAAATGCTTAATTATTATAACGAAAGTAATACAAGGATCATTGTTAATACATGAAATATTGATATTATTGTTTATTTCACTAAAAATATCACAAGTACAATCAAAGTATTTATTCTTTAGGGCATCGATCCTAACAACTATAACACTTGTAACAATAGTATTACACAAGTTCAATGTTTAAATTAAATTAAATTACATGGGATTCATTTACATGAACTATTGAATGTCCCACCATTCAAATTTTTAAAACTAAATGATTTGTTTTGATTGATTAAATTTCACGTTATTTTCACATCATTAAGTATAATGCATCTAAAAAAATCACGACGCTCGCCTTGCTAGACACATGCTCGCCGAGTGCTTTGCATGCTAGCGGAGCGTCCTATGTACTTTCACATAAATTTAATAGTATTAAGTATAATCTCACAAAATAGATGTCTAAGTACTTATTTATCACAATTAAATAAAATTATTTGAAAGTTCATATTGGACAAAATTTGACCAACGTACATTAATAAGTCAAATTTTTTGTTTATTACATACTATTCAAAAATGTTAGAAAATAGGTGATTATAACTATCATTATAACACTATTACATAAAGTCAATGTTTAAATTAAATCAACTTGAATCGTTTTCATTAACTAGGGAAACATTATGTTAATTTAATAGCATGATCTCATATAATTAAATCGAAAGCAAAATGCCTTGCTTAATTGGAGAAAATTCGTGTTGCTTTCACATCACTAAGTATAATGTCACAAAGTATGCTTCTTACTATGCTAGTATATATGCTACATGCTTGCATTAGTTGATTTGTATTAATTTGTGAATTTAATGCTAATTTTATTTCTAATTGGAATTGAATCATGATTTCCTAGTACCCACTCCAACTACAAGGAAAAAAGTATACAGTTCGTCATTAAATTCCAACCTTAAAACTTTTATGCTCAACATTTTTATTAATCTAATTTAATCACTCAAAAGTAATTAATATTATAAAATCACTTGCAACTAATTTAATTAATAAATTTGACATATTGTCGTGCAAAAAAAAATACTAAAATAAAACATACTAAATTTGACATATTGTCGCGCAAAAAAAAAAAAAAAAAAAACAAAAGTTAAACATCGGAGGTGATGGAGATATCCTTAAAAAGAGCATCTTTACTCGAAAAAAAGCGAAAAAGCAAAATAAAAAAAAAAAAAGCACCAAAAAAAAAAAGCAAAAAGGTGACTTTTTGTCATTACGTCACTACTATAAATTTCATATTTTAAGAATTCTCTTTTTCCATGATAAATATGGTGCTCCATTGGCGTTGATAATGATCTCTAGTATGTAAACCGTTTTTTATTGAAAAATAAAACCTTTTTTTTTTTTTACGTAGATCGCTTCTTTTATTGAAAAATAAAAGTTTTCTTAGTCTAAAAGGAATTGAAAAGAACAAGTTTGAATTATTGTTAGTCATTATGTGATTATATCTACTTTAAACTAGAGGGAGAAAAGAAAAAAAAAAAAAAACCACAGAAAAGAGGTTACCATTTGCGTGCTTTCTTGAAAGACAAAACACTATTGGGGAAATCTGATACATTTGTAGTTCCGTTGCAAAATGATAGTGGACATCTAGACAAACAAATGTACACCGACTTCGTACGAGGTAACAGTAGCACGCTTCCACGCTAACAAGTTTGAGCACTTGAAAAGCCATGAAGTCGGCTTCCTATGCTTTTGCTTTGTTTTGTTTTTTAAGTGTTTTATATTTTTTCTTTTTTTTTTTTTTGGGTTGAGGGTAGAATTAAATCGACGGTCATTAGTAACAAAATCATCTGATAAAATATGACTTATGGATAGACTATATTTCGTATTCTACCGAAATTCTATCCAATAAATAACTGAACAGATAACAATAAAGGAAAAACGTCTTGGCCTCGTATTAATGAAAAGTATGAAGTAGTTTTATATATTTTTTAAAGATTTTTAATATCAATAGTCCTTGAATTTTAGAGCTTTCTTAACTTTCCTCTTTAAATTCTAAGAATTACAAATTTACTACCTTAAACTTTTATATACTATTATTTTACCTCAACTATTACGGTCTCACCACTTCAACAGCCAAGATAAGTCGCCTCCCTAGTTGAAAGTATATCTCCATTACAGTCTATCATGAATAATATGTCCAACCTTATTTATAGACTATAGATTATACAATTTAGACCATTGATATCTGAATCGGATCGATCCTGCTACTACAAACAAGGTCTTTTACAACGACAAAAAGTCGTCGTAACAAATAGAAAGTTGTTGCAAATAATTTTTTTGTGACAAGATGTCGATGCCAGCACGTCATCGCTAATAACTAGTTGTAAATAAATTTTTTGCGACGAAAACGTCGTCGCATTTTTATATGCAATGATAATGGTCGCAAAAACATTGCCGCATATATGTCGTCTAACTCGTCGTTCATGTGACATGGTAAAAATATTTAGTAACAAAAAATTTCAAAAATGTTGTCACAATAAATTAAACTAATGCTAACATGGTATTATTATTTGCGACGATTTTTTCAAAACACTTGTTGCAAAATATTTTTGTTTCTAGTTTTTTGTGACAACAATGTCGTCGTACATAGTTTTTTAATCAAACTTTTTAATATATTTTTAATATTTTTTATTAGATTTTTAATTTTTTAATAATTGTTATTAATTTTAAATAGAAATAGTCGAATTATAATAATAAAAATAAAAATTTAATATTAAAAAAGACAATTGATAATATATTGTTATAATCATAAAATAAAAACCAAACCAAATGTAATGTGTCAGAATATTGAGCTAAGAAGGAAATACAATATAATTTCCTAAATTTGTAGCATTGTCGGTGTCATCATTGTTGTTGTCAACGACGTTTAGAGGAGGCAGAGGACCTGGACGAGCAAAAGTTGGAGGAGTCATGCCGAATGGTAGTTGGATGCCAGGGAGCACTTGGCCCACCAACTCCAACAACATCGTATGGCTTTGGTATATATTCATGTTGTACTCGGTCAATCTCTATAGAAAATCTTCCATATGCAAGTCATCAGCTATTAAAGATGTTCCTACCAAATTGGAAGCTAGAGGATGAACCAACGCTGCTAAAGTAAATCCTTTAGGGGAGTGTGGGACAGTTCATCCTTTAGAGGAGTGTAGGACATAGTCTAGTCCTATGTCCTCTACATCTACCTAGGACATACTCCAAAATTTCCTCCCCGTTAAGCTCCAAGTGTTGCTGAGGAAGAAGTAGACTGTGCAATCTCGGTTTGTCTCTCACACTCCATCGTATTCTGTACAAGTAACAGTTTACACATGTTATAAATATACAGAGTAATTTGAATAAGAGAATATAGCATTGAAAATTTAAAGTATTTACAAAAGTCTACTATGCTTAAGGGTTAACCTAAGTCTCCCCGTGATGATGTCTGCCCAGTTGAATATGGCAAGCATTGGGTACTAGGTCACCGTGTTGGTCTATCCAACGATTTGAATGTGTTAGAATAATATATTCTTTGATAACTTTTAAGATTGATTGTAATTAAAAGAACTTATTAGCCTTCTTGTCGCGATGCTGGGAGATAGGTATCTGAACATTCAGACTTGACCACTTCTAGTTACCATGATTGTTTTTATTTGTCGTTGACTTTTTCTTTTTATTATAGTTTTTAGCATTAAAAATATTAAGATTAATATATAATAAATAACCAACTCAGCAGATATATAATTACCTAAAATTTCTCAGACATGAACCTATTGCAACAACGACCCTAGTGTTCTTAATTCCTGAGGTTTGTGGGGGGTTCACTCTCACGTATGCCTCATTTGCTGATCCTCCAAGTACTTTGAAGTTTTCATGGAGGTCACTCTTCCAGTCTTTATAGCACTTGGATGCCTCTCTATCAACTACACTACGAAGGATATTATCTAACCTTTGGTGATCCAGAGCAAATCAATTATATAACACATTCAAGGTCATGATAATTACTTTTATTATGTTCTATAATAATTATATTCTATAAAAATTATGTTCTATAAGGATGAAGTTGAATGAGTTCCAGCTTGAGCTGTTGAATCTGACTCTCATGCTAGGCATTTACATCTTTCTCGGCATCGTTGAATGGCTCACATGAATTCGAGTGTAAATGCCAAAAGCACTTTCAAACCACGACGTAAACCACCTAAGTGCCTTTCAGGTGCCATCGGCCTCATCTAATGTGACCGAAACCTTTCTGTGCTTCTCTACATATGCGACGATCTCATGACCCTTTGCTTTTCCTCAGCCAAAACAACAACGAGGTGCGGCATTTGGTGTTGTAAACATCAATCAACATTTCAAATTAAAATTAATTGACCAAATAAACTTGACAAATATGCAGCTGGATTGTAACATACCCAACTGACAGTGTGACAACACTCTATATGAGTTGGGTGAAGGCTGACCTCCACCTGAAGAGCAGGCACATGTAGGAACTTGTCCAGACATATCTAACTGTTGACAAATAAAAGGTTTAATATCATAATTTAGTACTATAATACTTATGTTCTATAATAATGTTAAAATGACTTGTATATAAAAAAAAAAAAAAAAAAACAAAGGTCGCTATATACAATTTCTATTCTTCGTTACTGCTAAAGTCTTGAATGTTGCCACCACCATTAACGTCATCATCGTATTCGAAGTCATCATCATCATCTTCAATATGAATGTTGCCCCTTTTTTGTGGAAATTTTGGCAGCATCTCGCTTTAGTTCTCTTAAGTGTGCAATTAGGCACACACCCGAAGAACAAAGGAAGACGTACCGAAACCTCTACCAGAGGTGCAAGTAAAATTAAATCACAAACACATAAATTACAATACCAAACTGTCCAAACGAGACAATTCAAGCATCGGTGTTACTACATACCGCTCCTCGAACGAATCTAAGGTAAACTTATACATGCACATGCAAAATAAAAACACAAATTTGTACTCATGTACATTGTTTTTGTAACTATAAAGTCACATATCAAACCAAATTATCTCCCAAAAAAGTTCCAATTTTATTAAATTTTATATAATCTTATCAAATTGTATGATAATTTTATTGTTCTTATTGTTTTTAGATAAAATTAATTTATTAATTTTCATAAACAATAATATTACAATTATTTATCCATTTATAATGACATATAATTTAAATTCAATTTATTCCTTCATATCGTTAATTAAAACAATATATTAATTAATTAATCTTTAACAATAATATTATAATTATTAAACTATGATATTGTTCATCAATTTAAAATAACAATTTGTTATATTATTTTATTTTATACTTAATCAATTAATTAGTTAATTAATTGTTAATTAAGAATGTTTGTGTCCTTATTTTGATTTTTTAATTAGTAAAAACAACTTTGAATGTGATATTTAAATTACTATTATTAATAACTTCAACATTTATTCTTTCAATTTTTTAATTACTATGATGCATTAAAAATAATTTTATACTATATTAACTTAATCCTATTTTCAACTCACACCACTTGGATAAACAACTTGTTATGAACTTGACCATAACTACACAATTCCAAAAATAATCACAATCACAATTTACAATCGTAAACAACAACTGTACTCCAAAAAAAATCCAAATATCAAATATCACAATCTCAAAAATGTAATTCTACAACAATCCATGTTATAATAATCCTACATCATACAATTCTAAAAAAATCACAATCACAATTTATAATTCTATAATAATTCCCAATCCAACTAACATATTCACAATTCCAAAAATCCAATTCACAACACTATTCCAAAAATCTAAATACCAAAAAATTAAAAACTTATATAATCTAAAACCCACTAAGAACGGGGGTTAGAAAACAAGAATAGCAGCGAAAACTTCAACAATAGATGGCAAAAAAAACAACCAAAAAGCTTCAAAACTCAACCGGGAAAAAGTTTGGAAATTTTCCAATTTAGAAAGATTTCTATGAATTTTGTTTCATAATATGAATGTTTATAATACAAAAATCATAAATCTATATGTTTTTAGAAGCTTGGGAGAGATTTGAGGCTGAATAGGGCAGAGAAACATAGAGAATTCTTCGGAAGAGGAGAAAACGCTGAAGAAAATAAAGGAAGAGGAGCTCTCAGGTTCGTTTATACGTAAACCTTTTTACAACGACATTTTGTCTTCTCAAATAAGTATAATGTCGTTACAAAAATAAACAAAATGATAACATCTCATTTAATTTGGATAAGATAATAATTGGACAACTTTTTGTGACGACAAATAAAAATTGTCGTTGCAAATAATATTAAATAGGCCATCTTT
Organism: Artocarpus hirsutus; assembly: GCA_946598075.1. Classification (NCBI taxonomy): domain Eukaryota; kingdom Viridiplantae; phylum Streptophyta; class Magnoliopsida; order Rosales; family Moraceae; genus Artocarpus; species Artocarpus hirsutus. The sequence goes on from CAMOHE010031094.1 coordinate 69,981, forward strand.
TTCTCTACCAAAATTTTGGGAAAAAATTAAATTTTACTTTTTGCAATGACATAAGTCGTCACAAATAATCTCACAACTATTGTAATTGACAGTCAAATGCAGTTGTATACCATTAGTATTTGCGACGATGTCGTCACAAATAATCTCACCACGATTAACAGTCTAACACAGCTATATATCATTTGTATTTGCGACGATGTTGTCGTTGCAAATACGAACCCGGTGATTGCCACGTGTACTATGTTATTATTTGAGACAATAATGACATCGCAAGTAACTACATATTGGCACGACAAAACTTCATGCCATATAGGTTTAGGGGCGCCAAATATCTTGTGATGACATGTCCTTGTAAATACAAAAGGATATTTTTTTAATTATCAGTGATGACATATCAAGGCAAATATGATAGAACATACGACAACATGTTGTTGTAAAAATCTTCCACATTTGTGACGTTTTGTTTGTGACAACTTTTGTTGTTGCAAACAAGTTGTCACCAATAGCCCTAATTGTAGTAGTGTCCGCATATAAATTCTATATATGCCCAATTCCAAGATTAGTTATGTATTACCTGTTTGCTTAAATACTTAATTATTATAATGAAAGCAATATGATAATCATTGTTAATACATGAAATATTCATATTAATTTTTATTTCACTGAAAATGTCATAAATACAATCAAAGTATTTATTTCTTAGGGTTTTGAATCTAACAATTAAACACTTATTACAATAGTATTATGTAAGGTCAATGTTTAAATTAAATTAAATGGGATTCATTCACATGAACTAGTGAAACATTACATTAATTTTATAACCTAATGTCCCACCGTTCAAATTAAATTGAAATTAAAATGATTCATTTTGATATATTAAATTTCACGTTATTTTCACATCATTAAGTATAATACATCTAAAAAAATCACGACGCTTGCCCTGCTAGACGCATGCCTGCCGAGTGCTTTGCATGCTAGTGGAGTGCCCTGTGTTGTTTCACATAAATTTAATAGTATTAAGTATAATCTCACAAAACAGATGAGTACTTATTTATCACAATTACATACAAATTATTTGAAAGTTCATATTAGACAAAATTTGACCAACGTACATTAATAAGTCAAATTTTTAAGTTATTACAGACTACTCAAAAATGTTAGAAATAAGTGATTACAACTATTATTATAACACTATTCATAAAGTCAATGTTCAAATTAAATCAACTTTATTGAGTTTCATTAACCAGGGAAACATTATATTAATTTAATAACATAATCTCATATAATTAAATTGAAAGTAAAATGCATTGTTTAATTGGTGAAATTTCGCGCTACTGTCACATCACTAAGTATAATGTCACAAAGTATACTTCTTACTACGCTAGTACATGTGCTACATGTTTGCATTGGTGTAAAATTTGGTTAATTTGTATTAATTTGTGAATTTAAAGCAAATTTTTATTTCTAACTGGAATTGAAATCATGATTTCCTAATACCCACTTCAACCACAAGGAAGTACCCAGTTCGTCATTAAATTCCAACCCTAAAACTTCTATGCTCCACATTTTTATTAATCTAATTTAATCACTCATAAGTAACTAATATTAAAATTTCACTTGCAACTGATTTTAATTAATAAAAAAGAAGTTAACGTTCTAAACAACAAACTAAAATAAAACATACTAAATTTGACATATTGTCACACTAAAAAAGGAAAAAAAAAAACACTAAAGTTAAACATTGGAGGGGATGGAGATATCCTTAAAGAGAGCTTCTTTACTTGAGAGGGGCGGAGGGCGGGAAAAAGCAAAAAAAAATAAAAATAAAAGAGCCAAAAAGGGGACTTTTTTTCATTACATTACTGTAAATTTCATTATTTAAGAGTTTCTTTTTTGATGTTAAATATGGTGCTCCACTTTCATCGATAATGTTCTCTTCTTTAGTATGTAAATCGTTTTTTATTGAAAAATAAAACTTGTTTTTTAAGTAAATCGTTCCTTTTATTGGAAAATAAAACTTTTTCTAGTCTAAAAGGATTTGAAAAGTAAAAGTTTGAATTATTGTTAGTCATTATGTGATTATATCTACTTTAAACTAAAGGGAGAAAAGAAAAAAGAAAAAAGAAAAAAACAACCACAAAAAAAGGTTACCTTTTGTGTTCTTCCTTGAAGGACATGACACTATTGGGGATATTTGATACATTGTAGTTCCGGCGAAAAATGATAGCGGACATCTTAGACAAACACTGTACACCGACTTCGTACAAGGTACCAGTAGCAAGCTTCCATGCTAACTAGTTTGAGCACTTGAAGAGCCTTCTCATGAAGTGGGCTTCCTATACTTTTGCTTTGTTTTGTTTTTTAAGTGTCTTATTTTTTTTTATTTTTTATTTTTGAGATTGGGGATAGAATGAAATTAGTAAACAAAATCATCTGATAAAATATGACTTATGGATAAAGTATATTTTTCTATTCTACCGAAATTCTATCGAATAAATAGGTGAACAATAACAAGAAAGGAAAAACGTGGTATCGCTACGTATTCATGAAGAGTAGGAAGTAGAATTTTTTAGGATTATTACTGCCAATAGTCCTTGAATTCTGGGGCCTTTTTGTCATTACATCACTGCTGTAAATTTCGTTATTCAAGAATTTTCCTCTTCTATGTTAAATATGGTGCTCCACTTGCGTTGATAATGATCTCTAGTATGTAAATCGTTATTTATTGGAAAATTAAACTTTTTTTTTTTTTTACGTAAATCGTTTTTTTATTGGAAAATAAACTTTTTTTTGGTCTAAAAGGATTTGAAAAGTAAAAAATTTGAATTATTGTTAGTCATTATGTGATTAAATCTACTTTAAGCTAAAGGGAGAAAAGAAAAAAGAAAAAAACCTCAAAAAAGGTTGCCTTTTGCGTTCTTCCTTGAAAGACAAGACATTATTGGGGATGTTTGATACATATGTAGTTCTGGCGGAAAATGGTAATGGACATCTTAGACAATCAACTATACACCGACTTCGCACGAGGTAGCAGTAGCACGCTTCCAAGCTAACAAATTTGAGCACTTGAAAAGCCTTCTCATGAAGTGGGCTTCCTATGCTTTTGCTTTGTTTTGTTTTTCAAGTGTCTTATTTTTTTTCTTTTTTTTTTTTGTTTTTTTTGGGTGGTTGGGCGTGGCGGGGGGGAGCGGGGATGGTTTGGGGAGTAGAATGAAATCGACGATCATTAGTAAACAATATCATCTAATAAAATATGACTTATGGATAGAGTATATTTTTCCATTCTACCAATAAAACTCTATCCAATACATATAGTTGAACAGATAACAGCAAAAAAAAAAAAAAAAAATCGTGGCGTCGCTACGTATTAATGAAGAGTATAAAGTAGTTTTATATATATATATATATTTTAAGATTATTAATACTAGTAGTCCTTAAATTTTGGGGACCTTTTTGTCATTCAATGCTCCTATAAATTTCATTTTTTGAGAATTTTCTTTGTCCATGTTAACTATGGTGTTCCACTTGCATTGATAATGATCTCTAGTATGTAAATAGTTTTTTTTATTGAAAAATAAAGCTTTTTTTTTATGTAAATCGTTCTTTTACTGGAAAATAAAACTTTTTTTTTTGGTCTAAAAGGATTCTCGAAAAGTAAAACTTTGAATTATTGTTAGCCATCATGTGATTATATCTACTTTAAACTAAAGGGAAAAAAAAAACCCCACAAGAAAGGTTACCTTTTGCGTTCTTCCTTGAAAGACAAGACACTATTAGGGTTGTTTGATACATTTGTAGTTGCGGCGGAAAATGATAGTAGACATCTTAGACAAACAACTGTACAGTGACTTCGTGCAAGGTAGCAATAGCACGCTTCCACGCGGAGAAGTTTTGAGCACTTGAAAAGCCTTTTCATGAAGTGGGCTTCCTATGCTTCGGCCTTGTTTCGTCTTTTAAGTGTCTTTTGTTTTTTTTTTTTTTTTTTTGGTTCTTTCTTTGGGTTGGGGGCAGAATAAAATCGATGGTCACTAGTAAACAAAATCATCTGATAAAATATGACTTATGGATAGAGTATATCTTTCTATTCTACCAAAATTCTATCCAATAAATAGTTGAATAGATAACAACAAAGAAAAAATATCTTGACGTAGCTACGTGTTAATAAAGAGTATGAAGTAGTTTTATATTTTTTTTTTAGATTATTAATAGCAATAGTCTTTGAATTTTGTGGCCTCTTTAATTTTACCCTTTAAATTCTAAGAATTACTATTTTACTACCTTAAACTTTTATATACTATTATTTTATCTCAACTGTTCAATTTAATATCAAAAGAGATAGAAAGAGACCCACATTAGCTACAGTAGGGGTCGTTCAAACCTTTAATGACTTGATATTGCTATTCTCGCCCTTAATATAAAATATTCCTAAATTAAAAATTTTCAAAACTTTTTCTCTCATTTAATAGATTTGGTGTGTCTTTCACACCTTAAATTATGGATTTGAAGAAGAGGACTTGCAATGGGTTAGATTTCTATGGTAGTAGCTCGAATGCAAGGAAACTTATGTGGAAAGAGTTTGAAGCCCACACTAATTTGTGTGTCTCTAAATTGTATAGACGAGTAAGCACTGCTTGGACTGAAGCGACTTGCGGTAGAAGGTTTTATAGGTACTCAAGATATGAAAATGTTGTCTTTGCCCTTATAAATCACCCACTTACAGCTCACGTAAGTCTGTTCAGTCTCTTTTGATGGAAAATTAAACAAAGGTGTGAAAGTGATTGGATCTAAAGTTTGAGATAGTAAAATGGTGTTTTGAAAGTTTAAGAAGCAAAGCAGGGGAACCCCAAAACTCAGAGGTCATTAATGTTAAAGCATCTTCAATGCAATACTAAATTAGTATGTCTAATTAATTTAGCATTTGAGTCTTAAAAAAAAAACTTTCTAATGCAATGCCATTTTTTATGTTAAATTTGTTATATGCTAAATGTTATAGCAAATTTACAACCAAGTATAGCATACAACAAATTTGACATTTGATTCTTATTGGTTGATAGATTAACTTTGTTTATTTAATAATTATAAGATTCTTGCTTTTCAATTATTTCAATATTAAAAATTTACTTTTATGAGTTTAAAGTTTTATAATTATGACCAATGACAAATATGGCAATTTAAATAGCATTATGTATTGAAGCACAAAGAAAAATAACACATCAAATATGGTTGATAGATTGATTTCTTTATTTAATAATTACAAGATTCTTACTTTTCAATTATTTCAATTATTTTAATATTACAAGTTTACTTTTGCAAGTTTTAAGATTTTATAATTTTCACAAATGACAAATATGACATTTTAAATAATATTATACAGTGGAACATAAAGTAAAATAAAGCGTTAAATATGCTATTGTCACACTTGTTGTTGGCAAGTATAATATTAGCAAAAAAAAAAAAAAAAAACACGAAAACAAGGTTTAAACAATAAAAAAAATTTCATGACCAAAATGAGGATTTGATTACCAAATATAGTTTTTAGCGACTAAATAATAAATTTGGTCTTAAAAAACATCTTTCGCTGACCAAAATTTCGTTGCAAAGCAACATCTTCTTGACCAAATCGCTTTTTGGTCATTGATAGTATTTTTGTTCAAAAAAATAGACAAACTTTATTATCTTTTTATGTTTAAATAAATATTTTCAAATGATATAAAAAACTTATATTAATCATAAAATTACAAATTCCAACTTTTAAAATGAATTAGAACCATCAATTGCATAAAATTACTATCTATTCACTTTACATAGTACAAGCTTCTTTATAATTAGTTTCACACAACAATATCTTTGCTTAAAACTTTTAATTTTACTATAAAATCAAATCAAAATTAAAACTTGCACACTTAAAGGATGTTTTCTAATTTATTCAATCAATGAAAAATATAAAAAAAGATAAAAATTAGCAAAAAAACACAAAAAGAAGGGTTTAAACAATAAAAAAATTCATTAACCAAAATGAGGATTTGGTTACCAAATATAGTTTTCTACAACTAAATAATAAATTTGGTTATGAAAAGCATCTTTTGGAGACCAAAATTTGGCTGTGAAATAACACTTTTTGTGACCAAACTGCTTTTTGGTCACAGATAGTCCTTTTGTTTAAAAAATCAACAAAATTAATTATCTTTTTATGTTTAAATGAATATTTTCAATGTTATTAAAAACTTAAATTACTCAGAAAATAGAAAGTTCCAATTTTTTGAAATGAATTAGAACCATCAATTGTATAAAATGATTATTCTAATCACTTTATATGTTACGAGCTTGCTTACTAATTAGTATGACACAACAACATATTTACTTAAAACTTCTAATTCTACTATAAAATCACATCAAAAATTTGTGCTCTTAAAGGATGTTTTTCAATTTATTCAATCAATGAAAATATAAAAAAAATAAAAATTAGTTAAAAAGACACAAAAACAAGGGTTTAAACAATAAAAAATGTTTCATTACCAAAATATAAATTTGGTCACCAAATATTGTTTTCTGCACTAAATAATAAATTTGGTCGTGAAAAGCATCTTTTTGTGACCAAAATTTGGTCCCGAAACAACATCTTTTATGACCAAACTACTTTTTGATCATAGATAGTCCTTTTGGTTTAAAAAATATCAACAAATTTAATTATTTTTTATGTTTAAATAAATATTTTCAAATGATATTGCACGTTTATATTATTCAAAAAATAACAAGTTATAACTTTTTTAAAATGAATTAAAAAAGAAAATTTAAAAACTTAAGATTAATATAAGCTAAAAATTCTTAAATACAAAAGAAAATATATTATAATTTGTGACCAAATAAAAATAAACATTTTGATCACAAAACATAAGATTTCGCTACCAAGTAATTGGGCACAAGTTTTTGAAATCCTTGAGGCAGCATGGAAATTTTATCGCACCACCTTTCTGTGATAAAATAAGTTTTGATCGCAGAAAACCTTTTTCTTGCGACTAAAATTTGGTCACAAAAAGTCCACTTTTTAGGAAAAAATTTAATTTGATCACCAAATACTGTTGGCACCAACAAATTTTTGGCTCCCTGCTAAGTTTTTGGTGACCAAATTTTTTTTACCGTTGATTCATATGTTTCCATGACCAAATTTGGTCATAGAAGCTTTTGTTGTTTTTTCACTTTTTAGGGACCAAAGCTACTTTTTGTGACTAAATTTTTTTTGGTCGCCGAAAAGTTAGTCACAGAAAGTTAGAATTCTTGCAGTGATATTTGCAATTGTGTTACGTAGATAAATGAAGTTAGTTTATTGGGGATGATTAGCTAATGCTCAAATGTCATCTATTTGACCCATAATACATATAATTTTAGTTTTCTTTGGAGGGGAGATTACACGTATGTACATGGTTTTTCTAGGCACATTGGATTATCATATTTTATTTTTGTTGACGGAACCTTTTTTTTTCTTTTGCATTTGTTGTAAAGTGGATGATGAAATTTATTATCATATTTTATGAAGTTCCGACTTTAATTGAAGTCGTCGGCATAAGAATGGAACCGATGGTAAAGAGCACAAAACGACATATGTAGGAACTACAGGTATATATTTAGGTGTTAAGTATATAATTGGTCCAAGCACATAGTGTTTTTAGGGGTACTCTAATAATGTAGTTAACTGTTGTCAACCGGTTGTAGCACGTTGAGGGAGGGATTTGACTGGCCAAATGTGTGAAATTTTATGAATTGCATTGTTCATTATGTAACATGGTTTTGTGCGGGAATGGCGATGAAAACAACGATGTAACTTTCCCAAAAATATCGTTACACCGATACACATTCGGCGTAACTTTGTTGAGTTATAACTTTTAAGCCCTGAATATTTGATTTCTCCCTCCTTTTTGGTATATTTAATTTCTTTGCGTCGAATATAATTTTTGAACATAATAATGATAATCTATCACATTGAAATTAAACGAATTTGGTTAAAAAGTTTGGGAGAATACGAGTACTTGTCCCTTTTTGTTGATATTATCAATTTTGCCCCCTTTTTTGGAGGGAAGTTAGGAGACGATGAATCTAATATAGGGCCAGTATGTTTGATCTAGATCATCATCATCGAGTGCAAAATTAGAGGAGTAGTTATCCCCATCATGCCTCAAAACCGAGGTTAGTGACGTCGCAGTTCATTTAAGATAATTAATATTTAAAATTTACTTTAAAACACCAAATTTCAATATTTATTTTTAAAAGATAGTTGAAGAGAAATTTCAAATTTTAAAAATAAAAGAACAATTTAAGCAATTTTCTTAATACAAATTAATAAAAAGAAAGATAATGCAAAGCATGAAATTGAATGACATAAAATTAAATTTAAACATCATCGTGGCATAGTCTAGGACCTATTGAAACTCACACTTTTGGCATACATAATTGAAATGCAGAAGAACAATAACAAGCATCAAACAACAGTCCAATAGAATGAAAATAAGCGCATGAAAACAATAAAAATATTGCATGCCTTAAACTGGAAATATAATTAATTCATTTGCAAATAAAGATGGATTAAGACTACTCCACAAGCTAAACTAATGAACGCTGTACTCTGCAATGTACTCGAAGGAGGCTTTTGAAAATGTCGTCTGGCTATACCATCAAGTAGTATTTAGCAGACGTTATTCCATTGCTCTTGGCGTACATGGTCGCCAAATTAGCTATTTCTTTCTTTGTTTTGTTTTGTTCTTTTATTTACTGAAGTCATCAAAGAGCTTGAAATGTAAATGTCATACCAAAAACTCAGTTTTTACCAAATGTCCATACCATTTTCACGCCAAACAAAAAAAAAAAAAAAATATCACAAAAACAAAATCCTCTGCTCTTTTTACCGCAACGCAAGAGTCTTTCACAAAAACTCCTTTCATACCAAACAAGAACTTTTAATAAAAAAGTCTCAAACAACAATTAGACCAACAACTCTAAAAAGGGAAAACCTAAATAAAAATTTAAAATGTTTTATTGTTTTTTTTAACTCTTCTTAACAACATTTAATTTAATCACAACAAATCTAAAAAATAAAAACCTAAATAAAAATTAAATTTTTTTTTTTTAATCTCTTCTCCTCTCCCATACTGGCAGATCTAACTTAGGTGGTTCAAAAGCCAGTGACAGCGTAGAGATTGCTTAGATTGCGTAGGGCTGCGTTTAGTTGGACGAGGCGAGCAAGTTGTGAACGGGCGGAGCAATGGGGAGGTCTTGACGGGACAAGTGGGTCTTGAGGGTGGCATCTTGGTTTGAGGTCGAATAATGGAGGAGTGATGGGGTTTCGCAACGGCACCACCTTCGGGCTTTGTGATGATGAGTAGACAACAGAGGGGAATGTTTTTGTGCTAACGAGCGCCCGGAGGAATAGGTGGAGAAATTGTCGGCGACGGAGCGATATCACGTAATGCATAAAGAACAACAAAAAACAAAACAATTGTCATATTTAGTTATTTTTAAACAACACATTAGCTGGTTACTGACGCATCCTTTAACTATAAAAAGGTCAAAACCTCTTGACCAACATTGCCATAGACTGAATCATCAACGGTCCACAAATAACAACTGAACGGTTTAGCCGGCTAGATGGGAGTATATCCCTATTAATATGAACATGTGAGAAAAAAAAACTAAACAAAAATACATTAAGAAAGGCATTATAACAATTATATTAATAGAAATAAAGTAACAGGAAAAAAAAAAAAAGACATGTTAGGAATACGTTAATCAGTACAAATTAAAGAGAATGCATCTATTAGAAAATAACAATTGAAAGGGTGACCAGAAAAAACTTTTAAAAGAAGCCAGATTTTCAGGAAAAAAAGATTGTTGTAGTGCGCCAATTAGAAAAGAAAATTTCTTTTTACCTCCATAGGATTTAAACCTCCACTGCTCATAAAATTGTAGGTCTCAATCTCACATGTAGTGTACTTTCTAGACTAAGACTTACTGTTTTGTTAGAAGTAGTTTTGTAATCCTGTGGATTAAATATGATTGCTTGTTAGCAAAACTCACAAACATATTTTTATATGTGGGAACAAAAGAGAGGGAAAAATAATTTTAAAAAAAAGCATATAAAAAATAAACTTGTAAATAAACCAGGAAAATTTTAAGAGAAGTTATTTTGATGGGGAAAAAATAATATAACAATGAGGAAGCAAAACAGACACTACAAGAAGAATGGGCTTTTATAGAGAAGTTGTCGTTAACAGCTTAAATTTGCCGCTAAAGAATTTATAGTGATGACACGAAAGTTAATAACAACAAGTTGTCGCTAAAAGTTTTTGATAAAATTCTCATTAATCAAACTTTTAGCGACAATATTTTTAAATTTGTTATCGTTAAAAGTTTTAAATTTTTAAATTTTTTATTTTTAATTATTAGTTGTTGCGAGGATAAAGTCATCACTAATAATTTTACAACGTAGATTATACTGACGACATGTCGTCGTTTACATTTGTTGTTTTGTAATAGAATAATTTATTGTAATGATAAAAAAGTTATTTTGTACAATTTATTTCTTTTTAATTAATCAATTAAATATGTTGAAAACTAAATTAATAATTGTATATAAACTACTAAAATTTATTAATTGCAGAACTAAAATACAAATAAAACTAAAAACAGAGTCAGATTTCATAACACATAAAACACAAATAATTATAATACAATATGTGTGTCATCTTCTTCTTCATCTTCTACAGGAGAGAAGCAACACTTAGAGGTGGTGACGGCACAGTAAAGTTAAGGCTAGGATCAAGTCGGGACATTGCAACAGCCATTTGTATATTTTTGTGAGCCGCTGCGTAAGTTGAGCTCGTTTCTAACCCATCTGAGCTTGTAATTAAAATAAGATGAAGGGATGGATTAACAAAATATATAAGCATAAATTTGTTTAAATAACTATAACTTATGAATTGAATATTAAATATTATATATTATATATCATTTATGATTAAATATTATTTAACAACTACTTATAAAATAAATAATATTAAATATTATTGAATATTATTTTTTACTTAGTTCTTATGAGATATTAAATATTATTCTATTTTTAACTATTAATTTTCTTACTTTGAAACTTTTTTTTTCCTTTCTTATTAAATTCAATTATGTATGTTAATTTCCTAAATCAGTAGCTTCCTCGTTGTCACTGTCTTCTTCATTGGCAAAACCCACGAGAAGGATTGGTGGCTTCCGCGGAGGAGGTGCAGGCACGTCAAAATCAGGTATCAAACGTTGTAAGATGGAAGCGACCTGCACTTGATAGTTTGCCTATTATGTCTGATGCAAGGCCACTGTTACTTGAGGAGGAACTGATGGACTTGTAGTTGTTGTAGAGTACATATGATGAAGTGCGCTTGCATATTTAGCCTTTGCGGCGTCATTACCCACTCCACAGTTTTGTAAACATGGCAATCACGCCAATTGATTAGTTAAGTTCCAAGGTGGGTAGATTCAAAAAAAAAAAAAAAAGCCAATATATACTTGAACAAAGTTGAAACGAAAGCTGATGACCATATAGGCGGTCCATTTGGTGACTTTTGCATCATTAAAGGGTTATTTCCTTTTTTTTTTCTTTCTTTCTTTCTTTGACGTGACAATAAGCTCATGGCCATAGAAGATAAATATTTAATTAAACCATCAACAGGTCCATGAGCACATGTACGTAGCATCTAGAAAAGTGGTTGAGAGATTTAAAACATTAGATAGAAGCATTATATGATGATTTAAACTAATTCTGATTTTGTGTTTAAATTTGTGTTTATGTCTTACTTTTATTTCCATTTGAGCAACTTTGTTTTGAATATGTTTGAGAAGAATTAATGCTTGCATGTAATGATATGTGGATAAATAGTGCAAAGGATGCTTGAAATGAATGATTAAGTGTTCTTTTGAACCAAAATATAGCATCGTCAAAATCAGTCAGGTTCGAGACTGAGTTCGATGTTCATAGAGTTTGAACGGTATTTTACTTTGCAACTGTTGTATGATACGTATATTATACGACTTGTTCCGATGTCAGTCTTGTTATATAATTTGTAATTAGACTAGGTAGGATTCTTAGTGGACTCTAAGCCCAAGCGTAACGGTGATTATTATTTCAGTTTATTGTCAAGGAGATTTCGCTATTCTGTTAAATTTTTTAATTTTTGCCTTAGTCGCGGGCCCCATTCTCGGGTCGCAACACATTACAACAATGTCGAGGGAAAAAAATTAGTTGGCTATAAAAGGAGTGTTGTTCTCACCAAACCAATCCACCCTCATCACTTCAGTTCCCAATAAACAAACAAAAAAAAAAAAAATGAAGCTCCGAAGCACTCTCTTGTCCGTTCTCATCCTCCTGAGTCTCTCTAGCGTCGTCATCTCCCACTCCGTAACCTCTTTCTCTTTAAATCAATCGCTTATATTTCTCTTTCTTTCTCAAAAAAAAAAAAAAAAATATCTAATCACTAGTAGTTTTTTTTTTTGGTTCAGGATTGTACGTACACCATCTTCGTCCAAACCGGAACGGTTCCCAACGCAGGAACGGACGCGACAATCAGCTTGATGTTGTTTGATTCAACGGGCCACTATATCGATATTTTAAACCTAGAGACATGGGGGGACATGGAGCCCGGTCATGACTATTTCGAGAACGGTAATCTCGACGTTTTCCAAAAGAATCATACGTGTCTGCCTGGGCAGATATGCATGATGCAACTGATATCGGACAACACTGGGAACAAACCTGGGTGGTTTGTCGATTACGTTGAGGTCATCACCACTGGGCGAGGCTCTGGCGGTGAGGAGAAATTTCTGCTGAAACGCTGGTTCGCCCTGGATGAGGAGCCACATACTCTCCAAGCCCTCATAGACCACTGCAAACGAAGCGGGAACGACCGCATACTTCGACACCAGGTGTACACCATTTCGCCTTACGAAATCGGACGTTTAAGTTCGGTCGTATAAGCGGATTAGTTATTAAGTTGTGTGTCGTCTATATGGATAAAATAAATAATAAATGAATGCTTGGAGGTGGGCTTAGTGGAAGGTAATGAGAATAAGAAGAAATGTTTTGTTGTACTCTTTGGCATGTTTTCGTGATCCTTAGTCTGTAATAATAAATATCTTGCTACTATTACAAATAAAAGGGAGTCCTTGAGTTAGTGTTCACAAATTGGTTTATCTATTTTGCCCAGTTGAAATTCAAGGGCTGTGCGTGAGAGAGTAATTTTGGAGGTTCTATCTACACATAAAATATTTATATGTGTGTCATTGCGTTTTGATTTATTTAATAATAAAAATATTAGTGGGTTATTAATCATGTTCGCATCTAATACAAGCATATTATGAGTATAGCCTTTAAAATAGTATTAGGATTCGACATGAAAAGTAAAATAGGGACATATTTGAATAAATATAAATATATATATGCGTATATTAATATGAACAATTGAAAAAAAAAAACGCTAAGAAAGGATTACATTGTAGAAATTATGTTAACGGAAGTGAAATAAGGTTAAAAAAATGTCAAAATTACGCCAAAAATCACAAATTAGAGAGACTACATCTATTAGAATACAACAATTGAAAGGATGACTTAAAGAAATTTTTAAAAGAAGACACATTTCCCAGAAAAAGATTGTTGCAATGGGCTAATTAGAAAAGAAACATCACTTTCATCTTAGAGTTAAAACCTCAATACTCACAAAACTGTAGCTTCCAGTTTAGCATATAGTTTACTTTTAGATTGGTCCTTACTGTTTTGTTAGTAACGAAGTTGTAACCCTATGAGTTTAAATAGGGTTGTTTAGAAAAAGAAAAAGATAAACTCAAAAACATTTTTCAACATATAGGAACAATAAAGAGAAACAAAAAGTATTAATCACACGTGTACTACTATGCGCCATGTGTTTCGCGCGTGCAATTTATTTTATAAATCTAATTTTAATCTATATATGAAAATATTGTGAGTTGAACTGTGTTTTTTCATTATAATTTAGATCTATGTTGAATTCTAAAACTATCCCAAAAAGCTCATTCTTATAGCTCGCAGTGGACAGTAATATGAGCCTGGAAAAACCAAAAGAATCGAGCTTAAATTTGTATACGAAGAAAAAAAAAGGAAAAAAAGAAAAAATAGAATTAAAGAAAAATGGCAGAATTAATCACACATAATAAAATCTCGGTGAGTTGTAGGTTAAATCCATAGTGAGGGTGTACTCGAAACAGTTATCAAATATAAACGTTTAAAAAAGCAAATGGTTTTGCAAAAAGAATTTTAAAATTTAAAAAAATTGTGATTTAGACATTAATTTAAAAAGCATAAAACAAACATGGGAAATTTTTGAGAATCACTTACATGTTTCATGACCGCTAAAGAATTTAATCCTATTATAAGTTTTCTAAAATATTTAAAATATTAAATCTTTTCTCGTTAAAACAAGCACATTTATTATTTCTACAAGTTTTTTGAGAGCAACTATGTAACAAGTCATAATGCAATAAGAGATTTCCCATAAAAACAATAAAACAATCACTTCTTATTAGTGATTTGGTGCACTAGCTATATTTAATTAAAACCGTTGTCATTACAATATTATAAATCACAACCTTAAAATATAAAAGACAAAATTAATCAAAATTAATATGTTTTAATGGATTAAATTTTGGCATTAATTTCAGCAGAGCTTTGTCTTATAAAATATCCAAAAGCAACAATATAACAAGTCATAGGTTAGTAAAAAACATCCTATAAAATTAAGTATTATTTCATCATTATTGATATTGACTATGTTAAAAAATTAAATTGCATAAAGAAAACCACAACTAAATTTCTACAAGAATTGACAACATAACAACATCAACAATAATTATTAAAAACATATAAATATAACTTATTCCACAAAAATATATGCATTTTAATATACAAATAAAATTAAAAACCATACTAGAGTACTATACGTATAAAACCATCTCTTTGCCTCACCAAATTCTCTACATTAATTTAGACATTATTTTAATATTTTTGGCCAGGTCAAAGGAGTGCTTTGGAAGCATCTCCTCCAGACAAAGGGAATACTAAGCTTGAGAGCTCAGTTCTGAAGATGGGCTTCAAGAAAAACTGGGGAGGAACCCCCTTTATCGCCAAAATTTAACTACAGCTATACTATAGCGCAAGATAAAATTAGATAAAGTATTATTTTTTTGTGTTATTAACAACAATGGTTCAAAAACTTTTAAGTCTCTCCTATTTTGTCCTTGAACTTTAAAATCATCACTTTATCCCCTGAACTTTTAAAACTTCTCACTTTGTTGTCTGAGCTTTAAAAATCCCCACTTTGCCTGCTGAACTTTTTGAACCTCTGATTTTTCATTCAAATAAATGGAATTCAGCAATATCTGTTATCTTTAATACATAACTCATCTCTTTATTATTCAAATTTAAATATTGACTAACAATATCGACTTACTAAATGAGTTATGCATTAAATATGTGAAAAATACACAGGCAAACTCTTCCTAAATGAGAGTTCAAATTATTTAAAAAAAAAAAAATTAAGTGAGTCTAAATTTGCAACAAAACTTGAGAGTAATAAGATTTCATTTTTACCTTTACAGATGACCCATGTATGAATCACATTGGTTTAATTCTGTCTATTTGAAAGAAAAATTGGACATTCAAGAAGATAAAGTGAGAAGTTATAAAAGCTTAAAAGATAAAATGATAATTTTTAAAATTTAAAAAAAATTGAAGGGATTTAAAAGTTAAAGGATAACGTGGTAATTTTTAAAATTCATACATTAAAAAACCGTACAGTTTAGTAGCTATTCATATTAATAACATTTTTTCTCTCTCATCTTTTCTCTAGGTCATGGTTTGCAAATTTTCTGAAGTCATCCACTGCTTCAGGGAGGAGCGTTGTTGAGAAATGGGCAAGATTTGGCCTTTGAAGTAGTGGAAAATGGCTGAAAAGAATCGATCCATCAGCGAAGAAGAGGCAACCTTATTGGAGGACAATTGGCGCCCGTTCGTTAGAGACTGGAATCCATTGGATGCTGATTAGACGGTCGCAATTGAGGAAGCAAGGGCTAAGGCTGGAGCTAAATGCATGCTAGAGAAAGCAGCGTACAACCTAGCAAGTCGGCTGCACCAGCTACTGTGCACAAAGGCTGCCATCAAGACACATGGACGGTTCGGATTAAAAGGATGGTGCATCCGACGGTCTAGCCAAGCATCCAGCACTATTCTAATTAAACCTCTTCCTTTTAATTCAATTTTGACCCCATTTGTCAAATTTTCTTATACCATTTCCCTCCATTTTGTACCCTGATTTCAAATATAATGACAAATAAACCCAAAAGAATTATTGTTTTGCAAAACAAAAATTATGAAAATTAAGTAAATATTTATAAATAATTTAATGGGAAACTAAATTAAAACATGAAACACACATTAAAAATAAAAATACACAACATATCTTTACGGTTTTTATTTATTTCACACAAGTTAATTATTTAATACACAAAAACACTTCTAAAAATTATTAAAATTGTTCTAAAACATAAAAACTCACTAAAAATACATATTTAAGTATAATTTTATACTAAGACACAAAAACACTACTTAACACAAAAATGTAGTAATTAAGAAGGAACTGACAACGAGATATAACACAAAAACGTACTAGTAATAACACAAAAAAATATCGTAATTAAGGAGTATTAATGACAAATAAGAGTGTACTAGAGTCTCATCGATAGGTTTAGACGAAATCCTTTAATCAGAACATGGGCAACAGTTGTACATATTTGAGTTGTAGTACCCAACAAAGTATTGCATCCCATTTATAAGCACAAAAAAGAGATCCATTTGCCAGAAGTAACAGTTTTTAAGTATTAGATAAAGCCTCTCTCTGTTTTAGAAAGTAATAACGTACAAAGAAAACAAGTGCAAGCAAGTATTAGTGCCAAAAAAACATCAGAGATGTAAATAACCTGAAACAAATCCAGACTTTGCCTTGTAACACGCTTTTACAGTGCTACCAAACTACTCTTGGATACATAAAGGCTGATTCAACCTAAAAACTAGCAATGATCTCATCAAAATTAACCAAAAAAAAAACATGAAAATGAGTACGTATTTCGCCAGCGTTCTTCATAAAAGATGTTGTACTCCACAAAGTATTGACATTGGTAACGACAATGACAACATTCATTCGTTGATGGAGGAAGTGTTGAACACATCAAATCCTACTCAAATAATCAAGTCTTGTTTCAAAGGGAAAGTAATTGGATCAAATTTGGCCTAGAAAACTTAAAAAGTCAAAATGGCTATGTATTCTAGCCAGTCAAGCGAGGACTCGCGCATGAGGACTGGCCACAAAGAACAATGTCACTCATTTTATACACCTCGAAAGTTTTTGCCAACAATAAGCTGCGAAACACTCCAGAAAGGAACTCAACATGACCATAAAAAGAATCATCCTTTATAAAAAAAAAAATAATTTTCAGTAAATTATTTTCTCAAATCAGGAGAAAATGATATTAACACTAAATGACAAGTGTTTAGGGTAAAGAATTTTGTGACTCTTGCAAAGACAATGCGGAAGATATCGTAGAGAGATAATGGTGTCCAAGAGTAGTAACTAGAAGGTCCAGTAACAGAGCCAGATATAGATGATGCACAAGCATAGTCAAGACATGAAACACTCCAAACCATATCATATCGCACCATTGATGAAGAAGAGAACAACACTGAAACAAAGTGACTGCATCAGGAAATAATAGAATGCAAATAAAAATTAACAGAGTAAAATTACATATATTGGACTGAGGAAACAACTTAGAAGAGTACGACACATTACACAGAGAATAAACTACAAGCTTAATATAAGAATATTTATCTTTTTATTATACCCTATATTTTAAATTTATTTAAGCGTTACATTTTCGGTTTTCGATCTCGTCGAATATATACCTTTAAATTAGAGTTAATATAAAAATTTATACCTTTTCCTGGCCAACCTTCAATTTTCATCTAAGAAATTTTCAAAAGACTCTCAAACAAAAAAAAAAAAAAAAAAAAAAAAAAGAAAACTTAAAAAATTTTAAAAAACCTTAAACTAAGGGTTTTGACCTAAAAATATCTAGAATATCCTCAAAAATGGTTTTTTTTTTGCATGTTTTGTTTTTGTTTTTTCTTGCTTTTGAAATTTTTTCTTTACTTGAGGATATTTTAGTTATTTTACAAGTCAAAAATCAATTATTAAATAAAGTAAGGTATAGATTTGTGATTAACCCTAATTTAAAAGTATAATTCAATAAGATCAAAAACCGAAGATATAGATATTAAATAAACCTAAAATATAACGTATAAAAAGGTAAATAACCTATAATAAAATTACAAAATGCAAGAAAATAACCTCTTACGAAGAGACACCCTATTCTTTAGTATTGGTATCTTGTAATGACACACACTTCCATTTGGCATGATACTTTCCACTTTAGGCCTATGTCTGTATTGCTTTGCTTTTGAGTTTCACTTCAAAAGGCCTCGTGTCATTGGAATATGGTATCCTTACTTATGAACCATTACTTATGACTATTTCCAAACGATATAGGACTATACAACTCATTCTTTCTTAATCCTCTTAACATCAAGGGAATTATCACAATCACACTACCATAGGGGCCTAATGTTCATGCTGGCCATACTTCCGCTTGAGTCAAAACTCTGATATCATTTGTGACGAATCATCCCTTCACTTAGTATGTCATTCCTAAGTCCACACAGTTTTACTCTTGGCCTTCACCCCTAAAAGGCCTCATGTTATTAGAAGATAGTGTCTTTACTTATGAACATTACTTATGACCATTTACAGGCGATATAAAACTATAGAAGCTATCATTTATTGACACTCTTTGCCTCAAAGAAATTATTGTTGTTGCATATCTTATATGTATCTACTTTTTTCCCTCTCTCTTTTGGTCCCTTCTTGATAATTTAAAAAGGAAAAATAAAAACAAATCCTTACAAGTTCAGATATGAATAGCAAATATAAATTGAAGGAGGTAAGACATGTTCTTAATGCTTATAACCCGCTAGAAATATCATCACAAAAGCTACAAAATCACAACACTAACAAATAAAAAATAATAAAATAATAAAAGGAAATTGTAGCATATAGACCATCTTTTATAACCAAGGAAATCAAATAGCCTATTTACCATTATTGAGAAGATAATAGGCCATTCTGATTTTAAAGCTATTAATTAAACCATTTTATTCATAATAGGTTTATTCTCCTTCTTCTTTTTCTACACTACATCTTTCTCTTTCCCTCAGCCGTCGTCAAAGACCATCCACTGTTGGAGAATTGGTGGAGAAGACGGAGAAGGTCGCATCACCGTTATAATGCTGAGATGGTCGCAATAATCGTGAGGCCGACTATGGCTTCGACAATGACGACTAGGATCTCATCACAAAACTTCAGCCTCTCGACATTGCGACGGTGAGATCATTGATCGCCATGAAAGCACACCACCATTGACGGCGCATTACTTCGCTGCCGCTGCCGCTCGCAAACAGAGATCTCGCGATGATCAATCACGATCGTGATCTCCAAGATCCCGCTGGAGATTTATCATCACCTTGGCTTTTCTTTATAGATCGGCGAATCCGAGAGAGAAGTGTTGAGTAATATCGAAGAAAGAAGTAAAATAATTTTTTTTTTTAAGAAGAAGCATGATAATATCGAAAAAAAATAAGTAAAATTGGACAGATGCTTCCAGTCCATAGGTTTTGAATAAAATCAAACTTTTTATGAACAATTTTTCTAATTTTTATTTTAAGTTCCAAACAGTTGGTGTTGTTGTTTTTTAGGAGAAGGAACCAAATAGCATATTTAGGTTAAGAATTAGTAATATAAATTATGTTTGTTTTCAAAATCTATAAGAAATAGCACATCATGTTTTCAAAGTCAACACTAAATTAAAATGCAAACAATTATATATGAAGACGAAAAAAATGAGCGCAAAATATATAATATGCAATAATTGGCATTGCAAATTCTATTTTTTTATTGTAACACTAAATATGTAGACATTTTTAGACCAAAGGGAATAGATAGTTTGTGTAATTAATTCTTAAGGAAAAAAATAGATAATCATTGTAGAAAATCTACTATAACAACTTGATTAGACTTTTCTGGTGTTTTAGGCAAAATTAATTTAATTCATTGAATCATTCTTTGACGGCCGTTACTTAATTATAAATGACAAATTGAATGTAATATCAGCAGCCTCAATTTGACTCTAAGCTTCCAAATGAAAGGCAGTCACAATTCACAACTTCACAACGTTTGATATCAAAGAAATGCCCTCAAAAAAAAAAAAAAAAGCTCAACAAACATATGTTACAAAAGATACAAATAAATGTAATGATAAGATAGTTTGTACATCAAGCGTTAGTTTAAGTAGTAATATTAAATTCAAACAATATACAACAAATAAGCAAGTAGAGAATGAGAAAAATACCAAGAATATTAAGAGAAAAAAAAAGGTGTAAAAAAGGAGAAAGAAGGAATGCTTGAGAAATCTGATAAAGAAGCTACCTGGCTACTCAGGTGAATTTTATGATCACGTCCTCCTTCATACAGTGCACATACCCAAATTATGTAGAGAGGTCTAAAGTTTAATCTAACATGCTTTGGAATTTGGAGGATGCTAGATTGTTCATAAGTCAAGAATAAAATATGATTCTTTCCTGTATTAGTATTTTTGTTTAGTATCGTGATACAACATAGGCGTATTAAGGAAAACTTGCATAGTAACTCATAATTGGATGGGTCTGGTTGTGTTTCTGTGTTTTTATATAATGTTTGTGTTTATACTGTAACAGTTTAAAATTCTGAGAGAAAACAGTGTAACGAAATGAGTTTGAACCAAGATTTTTGAATTCCAACTCAATTTTCAAACAAAAAAATAGTTTTTCAGGGTATGCTTGCAGGAATTTTTAGTTATAATATTTTGCATTTTAGACTTAAATTATAAATTATATAAAGCCCCTTTTCTTTTTGTGGCTTGGTATTATCTCAATTCACAGTACAGTGACAATTTATGGTTATAATTGTTGGATTTAGATTATCTGTCTAATGTTTAGTGTCATCTTTAACCAATCATATATTGTCATGTTATTTAATTAATAAGCAAGAAAAATTTAATTAAAAACATTTCAAAATTTTTAAATAGTGTGACACTATATGCTTCGTTAGACACTGTTTTGGACACTAAAATTAGACAAATGATTCGAGTCCATAGGTTTTAAATTGTAACGCCCGCCTAATTTGATGTAACGGATAATGTTATGTAAATGACGACGTTAATGTTATATTAATGATGATGTTAAGTGATATACTCATGATGTGCTATGATAAATGATAAATGGTGCTAACCATTTTATTTTAAGTGTTATGACAGGTGACGCTCGCGTGGAATTGATGTGCTCAAATGTTCATGTCATTAATGTTATGTGTTAATTATATTTTTATGGACAATTATATGTTATGAATGAATTTTGAGTGTTAAGGTAGTTCGGCAGGCCGAAATGATGTTCTCTGAACGACAAGCCGATGGTACATTCTACAAAATTGTGATAAGATGGAATTTATTTATGGACGTTTTATGCTGATTAAATAACATAATTATGGTATGATTTCTTTAATTTTGATAACAAAACAATTGACTTTTGAATTAATTGAATTTAATGGATAAGTTTTCCCGTTTTACAAAAGTGATATATGACAACTCGATTTGATTTTGGAAGTTCTGATTTTTTTTTCCCTTAATCTCCTCTTTCCTACACGAATTTTTGGCCCCCAATTAATC